>CAUYQU010090634.1:0-58462 GCA_963574635.1 Cheracebus regulus
CAGCAATTGCATAGCATCTCACAGGTTTAAATAAAATATTGGTTGGCTGCTTGTTTGTTATCTTCATCCCTTATTCCTTCCTGTCTCCATTGTTAAGCACAATTATTGGCATAAAAGAGGTTTTTAATACCCATTTTTAGACTGCATTCTAGCCTGGCCAATAAAACAAGAATCCCATTCTCTCTCCCTCTTTCTCTTCCTCTTTCTTTCTTTTTCTTTCTTTCTTTTGCTCTTTCTTTCTCCTTTTCTCTTTCTTTCTTTCAAAAAAAAAAAAAAAAAAGGGACAGGCAAGCTGGCCGCCATCCAAAAGCATTTTGAAAATGCCTTCAAAAACTTTATTCAAAGAGGTTAAATACTCAAATGAAAACTTTAAGTAAAAAGTGTTTGACATAATATAAATATAACACATGACTCAGAATAAATAATCTAGTTTACAAAAAATGCCTTAAATGTTTGGACCAAACTACTAAAAATTCACATCAGAAGTTAATTTGAAAATACACTAAAACAGCTAGAGTAAAATTTCAATACCAATAACATATTTGTATAGTGAAATTAATAGATTTAATGATATATCTTAAACATGACAGAATAGATAAACAGTATGATTTTTCATGTAAGAATTTAAAGACAGTTTCCCAGAGTTTTAAAATGTAGTTTTTAAGCATTTTAAGCCTCTCAAAAAATACATTTTTCACATCTTTCCCATTTAAGGGTCCCAAAGACTTATAAATTGTTAACTCCATCTCCCCAAGCTCTATAAATTCTCTTTTTGGAGCCTTTCTGATGCATGGATTTGATCTATATACAATTCAGCTAAAAATTAAATGCACGATCTTCAAAAACTCTAAATCTTTTACAGTTGTACAGCTGAAGATGAAAGAACTTGTATACAAATGTTTAAAAGTATATAAATCCTCCCATGTAAGATGGAAAACAAGAACCTCAGTACTTTTTCTTAAATCGGTCCTAAGGGATTTTGTTAAAATAGTGTGCTCTTTCAGCAATCCCATTACAATAGATATTTTACAAGAAACAAAAAGTACCTCTGTCAGACTAATAGTCAATAATAATTTTACCACTACTAAGAATAAGTGTGATTAACTGGCATATTTTTGAACCTTTCAAAATTAATTACACATCTGTTATTTCAGTTTATCCATAAAAAAACACCATGTGAGGTAGTTTTATCTTCATTTAACAAATGAAGGATTTGAATTAAGAGAGAACTTAAGTCTTAAGGCCAACAATATTCTATGTTGTGCAAATTAGCAATGAATTAGTAAAGGAATGAGACCAGGTAACTAGATTCCGAATTCTAGGACCACCTGCTAGACAATGAAAGAATAAAGTTACCTAACATTAGTGAGCACTCAGTAGTAATGGTAATCTGCTAAGTAATTACTTAGTTAATTCTGCAAAATATTGGTCTGTTTTACCATTTGACCATTTCTGTTTTACAATCACACAGACAGAGGTTCAGTTTGATAGCGGTCTGATTTATTATATCTATGTGGCAGATTTAAACTGAGGTAAGTATGATTACAAAGTTCCTCTTTTTCTAAGAGGAACATCTTACATTTAGAAAGAATTTCAAAGCCAAGATATGCACTCCTACCATTGTCTAGATGGATTACTATTATTATTATTATTATTATTATTATTATTATTATTTAGACTCTGTCACCCAGGCTGGAGTGCAGTGGCCGACCTCA
Organism: Cheracebus regulus; assembly: GCA_963574635.1. Classification (NCBI taxonomy): domain Eukaryota; kingdom Metazoa; phylum Chordata; class Mammalia; order Primates; family Pitheciidae; genus Cheracebus; species Cheracebus regulus. Next base: position 1,716 of record CAUYQU010090634.1, read on the forward strand.
GCTCACTGAAACCTCCACCTCCCGGGTTCAAGCAATACTCCTGCCTCATCCATCCTGAGATTACAGATGCGTACATCCATCCTGAGATTACATCCTGAGATTACAGTAGCTGAGATTACAGATGCGTACCACCACACCCAGACAATTTTTCTGTATTTTAGTAGAGATGGAGTTTCGGAAAGAAAGGCAGAATGGAACTGAAATGCAGGTGAATTTGGGCAAGGTCTGTACTGTAATTCTTTATTCTGATATTCCTAGACTTCTTCCTAACACTGAATTCATAGTCCAATGCCTTGAGGCACTTCTATAGAAGCTGCCCCTCAAAGCTACAGCACGTTAGTAGAAGGGCAGATTTTAGTAAGAGGAACGCTCAGTATATTTGATGATTGTTTAGCTGAATATGTCTGTGGGTTGAGAAGAGCCACAGTCATCGTTTCCCAGAATGTAGAGACTTTCTGAACAAAAAAGGGAGACTGCATTCAAATCATTCTGGAACCCTCAGATCCTAGGGTCACAATGCATATATGACCATAGAAAAAGCTCTGAGCAGTATTGCAGAACAAAGGTTCATTTCACTTGGTTTGACTGAGTGTATTTCCCAAGTGTAAGACCTATTAATATTCCAAGGAACAACTTCTGATGTTTCAGACTTGACTCTGAAAATGATCTGAGTATGGACTGCACTGTGCTATTCCTGTACAATTACCACAGAATGAAACCTTTAGTGCTTTTTCTCAAGGTTCAGACCTGTGGTGCGTTATTCTAAAGGTATAGACAAAAAACACTTCCAAGGCAGATGAGACTAAATCTGAATATTAGAGCTGGCAGAGGGCCTTAGGGGTTAACATCTCTTTCCATTAACATATGAAGAAGCTAGAGTCTACAGGAATTGAGAATTGGCTACAAAAAAAAAAAAAAGTAAGCCGGGTGTGGTGGCTCACACCTGTAATCCCAGCACTTTGGGAGGCCGAGGCGGGTAGATCAGAAGTTTGAGACCAGTCTGACCAACATGGTGAAACCTCGTCTCTACTAGTAATACAAAAAATTAACCAGGTGTGGTGGCAGGCGCCTGTAATCCCAGCTACTTGGGAGGCTGAGGCAGGAGAATTGCTTGAATCAGGGAGACAGAGCTTGCAGTGAGCCGAGAAGGCACCACAGCACTCTAGCCTGGCCAACAGTGTGAGACTCCGTCTCAGAAAAAAAGAAAGAGAACTGGCTCCAAGATCATATGACCTTCGAAAGTGGCTGTCCTGCTACCATCTGATTACCAGACCTGGCAATGGTGCCTCAGAAGGATAGCATGTCAGAGGCACCCCATCTTGCACAACCTGGAATTCTCCAGAGGTCTAGTCCAGGGCCACCAGGTGGAAAGCTAAGGAGGAACAGCCATGAGCACTGCAGGATATGGCCTCAGAATACTCTTGTTCTGCCCTCTTGCTTCACTGTTTTTGTTTTCCAAAGGGAACTATCGAAAACATCATGGTCAGATGGCAATTTTGAGTATGAAATGTTTGTAGTGAGAGTATCAAGCAGGTGTCTGAAATTCCATGGTTTATGGTTTATTCCAGGCAGGTTTATGTTTCCATGCTAATATACCTACAATTTTCCCCCAAGTATTGTATTGACTGGCATTTACAACACCCAGTAGTATTTGTAAATTTTATAAGGATAATTTGGAGAAAAAAAATAAGTGTTTTATGTCATACCTACATAGAGAGTGATTTTAAATTGGTTTTCTAGCAGAAATATATATAAACATATATATATTCACTATTTGAATATATATGAATATACATTAAATATATATTTTTATATACTGAATATATATTTGACATATATTGTGAATATACATAAACCATATATATACTGAATATATATCAAAATATATGAATATATATATTCAGCAGGACATTTAAAGTTCCTGTATATGTAGTAATATTATACTAAGTACAAATCTACATGTTATCTAAATATCTCTATTCCACCTATGTATATATAATAGATAAATCATAGCTAAAAATATATTGATTGGTATTAGTGATTCTGCTTCACACTGTTTTTCGGCTAAATAAAAAAGGTTTTCTTACAGTTGATTCAGTAATTGTGTTATTAAGAAATTATTCTGGTTGGATTACACATGGTAAAGTGGTAGAGTGAGATTGTGTGGGCATCCCTCTGCTGTTCGGCCAATCTGTTTATTATTTTATATCATTTCCTCTCATCCAGCCATCTCTAATGATTATATGGGACATACAGCACTTTTTGATATATTTTTTTCACCAGGCAAAAAGTGCCACATGCCAGTGAGTTCAATAATCTTTTATCAGGTAGTACTTTATGTAGCCACTAGTCTCTTACTGCCTAGTTACACTTCTGAAAAAATCTTTTTCAGAAAGTGCTCTTCCTAAAGTCCCACTCATCACAGATAATCAACAATTTCTAACCAGTACATTTAACTCTCTCAGTTCCCATATAACTGTCTCTCAGACACTGCTTTCCCTGGTTGCAACTTTTCTCATTTCATCCCCTGACCCACACACAATCCTAGGCCTCCCTTCTCAATGTAAACCAAACTTCCCATGCATTAAATCAATCCGCAAACCATCACCAAAAAGGGAAGGGGAAAAATGATGTTCTTAGTCCCCATTCCTTTGACTTTCTATATTCCTGGGGCTCTTCCTCACAGATGCAGTGCAATGCAGGGAGAACTACAGGCCTGTTACAAACCAGACATCTTTCCAACAAGATGATCTGGGTTTTTTTCATTATTGTTTTGTTTTTTTTTGAGATGGAGTCTCACTCTGTTGCCCAGGATGGAGTGCAGTAGCACGATCTCGGCTAACTGCAACCTCTGCTTTCCTGGGGTCAAGCGATTCTTCTGCCTCAGCCTCCCGAGTAGCTGGGACTACAGGCATGTGCCACCATGCCCAGTTAATTTTTGTATTTTTGGTAGAAACTGAGTTTCACCATATTGGCATGGCTGGTCTCGAACTCCTGACCTCATGATCTGCCAGACTCTGCCTCCCAAAGTCCTGGGATTATAGGCATGAGCCACCGCACCCAGCCTCGGTTTTTTAATTTAAAAAATTTTTCCTGACCCGGTGCAGTGGTTCATGCCTGTAATCCCAGCACTTTGGGAGGCTGAGGTGGGCAGATCACCTGAGATCAGCAGTTCGAGACCAGCCTGACCAACATGGAGAAACCCCATCTCTACTAAACATACAAAAATTAGCTGGGCATGGTGGCTCGCACTTGTAATCCCAGCTACTCAGGAGGCTGAGGCAGGAGAACTGCTTGAGCCCAGGAGATAGAGGTTGCCGTGAGCTCAAGATTGCAGTACTGCACTCCAGCCTGGGCAGCAAGAGTGAAACTGCATCTCAAAAAAAAAAAAAAATTCCTTATTTTCTATTAATCTCTTACTCAAGCTTGTATAACTAATTATCCACATTTCCCTTAATATCAATGAGATGATTTATGCCTTTGGCCAAAAAGAGGAGGAAGAGAAGACAGAAAATGAGCACAAGGCTCATTTCCAGAACCAGCCTTTCCTGCTGCCCTGGCTAGACTGCTTCCACAGGGTGCCCTTTCTCTGGCCCTCTCAACCACAGCCACACATCGTTCAAAAGTTGACCCTGACAACACTTCTTCCCACTTGTTATTTTTATAATTTTGATATTTAAAAGCATTATATGAATAGTCAGGTCTGTAAAATTACTCTTTGTTAGAGCTCATTTTTGTCATGCCACCATTACCCCTAACTAGATTATGACAATAATGCACCAGTACCTCTTTTTACTCTCCACAATTTTGTTACTCTTCAAGCAGAGTATATAAACTGATACCATGTCCAAGAATCCTGAGTATTTTCACAGATATATTTAATTACAATCATGACTTTCATTGTTGCAGATGTGGGATTCTTTTAGTCATTTAAGCTCTCTAGGATTCATTTTTTCTACTTAAAAAAAAGCCAGGAGAAATGCTACTTATGCATAAAACACTTTGAGCTCCCCAGATGAAAGCCCGCATATATAAGTGTGATGTGTATTTATTGCCTCTCCTCTGATGAAAAGTGGCAGCCTTCTGCTTGACATGGGATTAGAAATTCTGACTATAACAGAGAAGAGAGAAGCACAAATGAGTAACAAGCAGTCAGAATAAATAAAATTGAAAAGATGGAGAGGACTCCTTTTACAAAAGGAACATTAGTTGCGAAACTTGTGGTTTAATTTTGTATGCTTTCCACTTTTAAAAAATTGGGCTCAACTGCATGTATAATGAGCTACAAGCAGAAAGTACATTCAGTAGTACATGAATAAAAAATGACCTTTCCATTTGCTCTTCCGTAGCTTGGCATTCCTATATTATTAAAATATAATGTATTAAAGATTAAGTAAGCATATTAGCATACAGACATCATGCTTCTGTGGTCGTGGATATGAGGACTATCTAACATGAAGCTAGAAATCCATCTATATAAAATTCATATTTTTAATAGTATGGATATCAATTAAAAAGAACACAAAATTTTTCCAACAACCATTATGGTTGGCTATTCTACTAAGTACGGAAAAGAAAGCAATGAGGAGAGACTCTCTGAAGGGAGCCATAAATAATAATCACCAACAATTGTAGCTGGGAGTGAGCTGAATTCTACGTTACAAGAAACATATTAAATAGATAAACTTCCTAGTCTAATGAAACTTAACATTTTTTAAACCTGGGAATTTAAATGCTAAAGCAATTTTCATGCCTTTTTTGGAGCATAAACTATTCATTTAATATTTTTATTATATTTATTCATTTCTATGGCTTATTTTTCTGTCTTTTCGACATATAATCTATAAATGTACAGCATATCAAAAGAATGCACAAAGAAGTAACTGCAAAAACATAAACAAGATAAAATTATCAGATTTCCAAAGTAGAGAGCTTTTCTTTCACCTCATTATTATGTAAACAATATGGTTTCATAAAAGAAAATTTGAAGTTTGGCAAAGTGAAAAGAGAGAACAAATAATACTATGAGTATTAGTACAGTCACTGGTCACTTCCTTTACCTTTTCTGTTTTCTTTTTGTGTTTTTTTTCTAGCTTTTCTCTCATACACCGAGATACAATGTTATATTACGCTCTTTTCACTTATGTCAAGGAGTATTTTACACCTAAGCATGTGTTTTTCTTTTTTAAGTTCATTTTTTTCCTCTTCTAAAAACTGCTTTAACCTCTCAGCATGGAAAGTCGACATGTCTAAATGTACAAAGAGGAGGCATTGTTGAATGCAGAGCTTCAGCATTTGTCCTACAGACTGTTCCCAATGGTGAGAAATGACAGTGGCAGTCTTATGCGGAGTGCTCCAGGAAAAGGAAACACCATAGTGCTTTGGTATCTAAACTTGGAGAGAAGCCAGTAAATAACCTTGTCAACTATCCAAGAATGTAGTCTCATATCAGTTACAGGAAAGTCTTAGGTATAAGACCATAACTATCCAGTAACTTTACCTTAACGTGGCTTTCAAAAACCAGGACTGTCAATCTCTGTTGCAGCTCTCACACTTTCGGCCTGCTGTAATACCTTTAACATGTTAGGAAACAAAAAACCCAATCTATGAACTACTATTCTGAATTTTTCAGATTCACAAGGGAAGTAACATGTAAGTGTATACTGGAAAGAAAGAAAGTCCTTCATATATACATTCATTAAAATGAGTAAAAATCTTCCTTATGTTTAAAAACTTAGGTAAGACACAAATCATATAAAAAGGCAAGCTAAATTGAAAATTGGAGCGGGGGGAATGCAAGCTTTTATTTTTTAAATGATATAAATACAAAACAGATATTTATAATAGATATGCCTTTTTTGTTTTCTCTGTTGTTTTCTTGGATGAAAAACAATAGTGATTTTTTCAAAACTGTTTGCTTTGAATAAAATTTATCATCTACTGATGTATTATTTCTCAATTTCTTTTTCATATTATCTTGGAGATAAATGGCAATAACAAAGACACATTAACATGACACTAAGAACAGCTTTTTATAGTTTTAATTATTTTTTCCTTTTTGGTAATAAAAATGATGTGGTATGTTTGCATATGTTATATATTGAGAAGCAATAATGCTATTTAAATATTCATAATTATGGAGATAACTTTCACTTGATATTTTTAAAATGAAATAGCTTCTGGCCCCTTAACATTATGGCCCTGTTTATTAATATATATTGCAGACACACCTATATTTATGTCAGTCAATTGCTCACTGTGCTTTTTATTCTATTCTGACTTATTCTGCATAAAGATAATTTTCTTTTATGAGTCCATCAAGTTTCACTTTCTGAGAAATAATTTCACAATTTGTAACGTACATAATGAGCAGTCATTTTCCCACTTCTCTTGGGATTTGAGCTCATTTCAGTCTATCAAATAAAAAATGAAGAAAAGAAACTAAAATCTAAGTAGGGGAGGCCATGGATGAGTGGTGGACATGTACATTCAGCCCTGCTACAGGCATGGATGGAGACACCAATGGAGGGTGCTGGCCAGCTGCCTGGCAGGGTCTCTCGAGGGCAGTTCTTTATCCAGGTCACTACAGTCAGGATCTAGTCTTACTTCTGCACTCCAGAAATGATTTTGCCCATACAGAGAAACTGAAAAGGCTCTCTGGGACAAACTCATGAAAGCCAAACTCCTTTATAATGTGACTTTTATTATTTTAGAATGAGACATTATTGTAATGCAAGTTGAATTGCTAGTCTTGTCAGAGTAGTTATTCTCACCCACTCAGAAATTTACAGTACAGAATTTGCCTGATGGGCAGGGTCAGAACTAAAGGACTTGGTGATTTTATCTCACAGTTCCTAGGCTAAACAGGACAGCCTTCCTGCAGCTTCCTTCCAGCAGAGGTTCTCATCTAGACCACTTCTTTTTCATTTTAGCTTCTTAAAATTTAATATCAGATATTTTATTTTTTATTCAAACAGGCATTACATATAAAAGCTACAACAATTAAGAGAGTGAAAATGAAGTCTACCTCTCTCCCTCTTCTATCCCTAGAAGCTCAGTTTCTTTCCCGGGAGACTACCACAATAGAAATTTTTCTTTTCTTTTTTTTTTTTTTGAGTTGGAGTCCCACTCTATTGCCCAGGCTGGAGTTCAGTGGCACGATCTCGACTCACTGCAACCTCTGCCACCTGGGTTCAAGCAATTCTCCTGCCTCAGCCTCCCGAGTAGCTGGGATTACATGCGCCAGCCACCGTGACTGGCTAAAGAAATTTCTTAAAAGACCTTCCAGAGGCAACTGGTGAATTTACAAATATATTCTCTGTGTGTGTGTGTGTGTGTGTGTGTGTGTGTGTGTGTGTGTGTGTGAGATATACATGTATGAATTTATTTCCCTTTTAATAAGAGCATAGCATACAGGCTGTTTTCACATTTTGCTTTTTAACTTTCCATATATAGAACTTTTAAGTTTTAACATGTACATGGGACATACAAATAGCACATAACACGAAATATCTTTAAACATTATTTTATACATGTAGGAGTTTAAATACCTACAATGGAATTTCTGTGTCAATAAGTATACACTTTTTATTTGGAAAGATATTACCAAATTGTTTTTTACATTTTATCAATGGTAAAAACTTGGAATTTCCAATCACAATGTGGCAATTAATGCCTTGTATGTTGTGACTATAGAATGATTTACAATGATTTTTTACAGAGGGGAAGACAATTCAAAATTAATAAATTCTGCTTCTAGTTACCTTCTTATTCTCAGGGCTAATAATTCAAGGTGTATGATTGATTACAGATCCCTAGAAAATAAGACCATCAATCACATGGAGTATACTGCTTGATAGATGGGAAAACAAGAAATGAATTAGGTACAACATGAAAGAAAAAGCTTTAGACTTGGGTTTTAAAAGAGTCTTCTTTCCTAAGTAACCTTGGAGTTTCAGGGCAAAATTTCTGTTTGCCTACCTCTGAAGCAAGAGGCGATGAGACAAAAGAAAAAGAAACTGTGGGAAGAGTAAAATAAAACAACCAGGACTGTCTGAATTGGAAATCCTCAAATTTCCAATAGAGTCTCACGTGGGAAAGGGATGTTTGTCAACAAAACAAAATCCCCAAAACCAATGGTACTTGGGTACCTGGGGAAGGAAATGGCTTCATAAGGGAACAGGGGACTACTGAAGGTTAGGTTTATGGCAGGGATTTTCATGGACTTCCCTCCTGATAAGAAATTCTCCAAAAGCTAACAGGAAGGTGGGACAAGTAAGTGGGTAGACCTAGGCTTTGAAACGTCAGACTCCTAACCCAAAATACCGTTGCTGGGAACAAAAGAGACATCATGACACTGATTGTGATTGGAAAGAAGGTCATGAAATCTAATAGATAATTCATACTCAGCTAACTTGTCCTATGATTAACCATGGCACTATATTGGGTTAAAGAAAACAGTATCCTAGCATTTAAAATATCTAGGATACAATAACTATTAATATTCATTTATATAACATATAAACTAAACACACACATTACCATTGAATCCTTTTTGTCATAAAAAGTTTGGGATATGGCTGGGAGCAGTAGCTCACACCTGTAATCCCAGCACTTTGGGAGGCTGAGGTGGGTGGATCATGAGGTCAGGAGTTCAAGATCAGCCTGTCTAAGACAGTGAAATCCTGTCTCTACTAAAAATACAAAAATTAGTCAGGCATGATGGCGGGCGTCTGTAATCCCAGCTACCAGGGAGGCTGAGGTAGAGAATTGCTTGAACCCGGGAGGTGGAGGTTGCAGTGAGCCGAGATTGCACCACTGCACTCCAGTCTGGGCGAGAGTGCAAGACTCTGTCTCAAAAACAAACAAAAAAGTTTGGGATACATACTTGTTATGAACTAATACATGTATATGACCTTACTGGCTTTATTGTAAAACTTAAAATAAAATTATTTATCATAATTATTAAAATTTTAATACTAAATGATTTCAAACAACTTACATAATTCTTGAGAACTATAATACCATCTCTTTTATTAACTATTTGTAAATTTTTCTAAATAATGCAGGACGTGCAAAATAGGTTTCAGGTGTATAACTAGTATCTAAAATTTGAGTACAGAGCCAAAATATTAAAATGTTCTTTTCATAATGTATCATTTTAGGAGGAAAATAATTATAATTTTCCTTCATTTATTTTAACTTTTCTACAAACTAACATATTTTCATTAGTTTTTAAAATCACTTCTTTTTATAATTATAAGGTTTACCTGAAATGGAATATATTAATTACTCACTTTTATTCCCAATTCTTCAAAATACAACAGATGTGCCTTTACAGTATGAATTTCTGGTTAGTATATAAAAACATATGAGAAAATTCTATCTGAAATTAAGTAAAGTCTTTGAATCTTGAAAATGAGCACTGAGAATTTAGATGTAAAAGCTAAGTAATAATTTAAAGCAAAAACATATTCTACAAATAACATTTTCTGAAAATGAAGTATTAATTTTCTTCTTATATTTATAATAAAGCAAGTCACAGTATTATATAAAACTGAGTCTACAGTAGTTTTAAATAAATGTACTGAAAGACATACTCTAGAATGTATTTTGTTTGTTGAATGAGTATCTAAAGGAAATGTGATGAATGTCATTTTAATAATTTATAAAACATAGAAGAAAGCTTGTTATCGTAACAATATGGGTTTTGTTAATACCCTTAACAATGTATGTTACTGTTTGAGACATGTAAAACAAACTTAATGTCTACTTTGTGTTTTTTTGTTGTTGTATGTGTACTTCTTTTATCTTCCTTCTGGGCACTTATCATTTTGTTCCGATTAGTAAGCACAGAACCTTATCAATTGGAGGAGTTCAATAAACACTGAATAAAAAAACGAACAGGCAAAAACACTCCTAAAATTAAAAGGAAGCAAATTCCTATTATAAATAACTGGAAAACAAAAACTTAACAGAATAAATATATTTACTAGGAAGTCAGTTTCTGGAACATATCAGCTTGAGGGCCTCTAGACTATGTGGACTAAGTCTTGAGAGAGGTCCTAGCACTGGATTCATATGGTCATTTGTGTTTGTACATTTTTCATAAGATATTTTAACTATAATTAAGACTATTGCATGTTTAGAACCCAACTTTGTATTTGTAGTTTTGTATATGATTTCTTAAGGGGTGGAGGGCAAGTATAAAAGTGACAGGACCAATAAACTTGGATCTGCTCCTCCATATTTCTCTATTGTACTGTGTACAACTTCATAGGATAACTGAGACTGATCCAAGATTTGAACAAGTAACAGAGGTTTAGTTTACATTCACAAATATTTGTCACTTCCTGTTGAAAAATAAAAATATAGCCAATTCGAGTTACAGGATAAGCACATTATTCTAAAGTAAAGTTTATCATCTAACAAATCATGTGGTGAGATCTCCATTATGTACCAGTGCACTTTCTCAAATTGCAGTTTTCTTTTCTGGTCAATCATGCTTGGATATTTATTGACAGTTAACAGCTGCTTCACTGCTTCACTTTTTTAAACTTCATGTATTGGCCAGGTACGGTGGCTCACGCCTGTAATCCCAGTACTTTGGGAGGCTGAGGTGGGCAGATCACCTGAGATCAGGAGTTCAAGACTAGCCTGACCAACATATAGTGAAACCTCGTCTCTACTAAAAATACAAAAAATTAACCAAGCGGCCAGGCGTGGTGGCTCATGCCTGTAATCCAAGCACTTTGGAGGCCAAGGCGGGCGGATCACCTGAGGTCGGGAGTTCAAGACCAGCCAGACCAACATGGTGAAACCCCGTCTTTATATAAAAAAAAATTAACCAAGCATGATGGTACATCCCTGTAATTCAGCTACTTGGGAGGCTGAGACAGAATCGCTTGAACCCAGGAGGCAGAGGTTGCAGTGAGCCAAGTTCACGTGCCACTGCACTCCAGCCTGGGTGACAGAGCAAGACTACATCTAAAAAAAAAAAGAATAAAACTTCATATACTGACATTTCATATTCACTCATACTTTCAGATAGCCTGAAGTATTTGAAAAAATCCAGCTGCTTTAATAGAATATCACTTTTTAGATTCTTTAAAAAAAAATCTTTACCTTTTACTGTGCATATGAAATTATCACAACATTGTTAATTTTTGCTTATGAATTTAAGATGTTTCATAAAAGCGTGCAGTAATTAAAATAAACATATAACACTAATTTTCAGTTAAATATTTTGACATACTTAGTTTACTGAATATCAAAAGTCAATTCTCAGAAAAGCATCATCAAAAACTGAGTCAAAGACGCCTTTGTTAAAACTAGCCCCCGCAAAGTTCTCTTTATATCCATAAAATAAAAATACTCCTAATTTCTAACAGACTTTTTCTGACAAGTGTTAGTCCAAAATGAATGTTTACAACCTATACTGGGCAATGGATGCCTGGAAAATAGTATTTATAACTGAAACACTGAAACAGTTTAAAGCAAAAATGAAGAAAAAGCCATCAAACTTGTACAGTAGTGCTAGCTAATGGGGTGATTAGAATAGTGTTGGCCTTAGACTTGATAGAAGAAGACATTTAGAAAGCATCTTATTTTGCTGAAAACAAGATCATAAGATAATTCTGTTAAAACAAATACTTGAAGTTGTGAGTGTGACACTTTCACACACATACACCCCTCACAGGAGACAGGAAGAAATATTTTGATCTGTAAGACATGTTATTTTGGGAGCAGAGCTAAGAGAAATAAGAAAAACTACCCAGAGAACATGCCCTAAAATTTAAAATTGAATCCTATCTACTGAAACTATAATATCATTTGTTTCCCCCTCTAAATAAGTGGCACTATATTTAAAAGTGGATATTAAAGATTTAGGAGACTAGCATTTGATTCAACAATTTGGCTTATGGCTAGGCTACTCTAGAATACTTTACTTTAAAAATAGGAACTATGTGCAATGAAACAACAAGGAAAAACCATTTTTAAAGGATAATTTTGTGCTATCTCTGTTAATGTGTTTTTGTGTACCAGGCCAACAGTAGGCATAAATAAAAAGTAAGAACTCACAGGAAGAAGTTACAAAGGAAATTATACTCATTAAAAATCAGATTCTATAACCTCCAAGTCAGGAAATCACAGAGGTAAACTTCCTGCTGATCCAGGGAAGAAAGGAAAATGTTCCTTCCTCATAGCCTGGTTACAGTTGATGCAGAAACTGTCTTAACTGTTCTTGGTTTCAAAGGGTGTCATGCCCCACACAGCTGGAGGAAGAAATGAGAGCTGACGACTCCTTACATATATCTTTCTAATTTCAAAACTTTCTCATGCAGATGTCTGAAACAAAGTTCTATAGTGCTGATAACGGATTTTTTTTCACTTTATATTCCAGACTACTAGCTATAATTATTTTGAAGCTAGACAGCACTCCAGTGGTCAAATAACAAAACTAATCTGTTGAGATAGTCTTACAAAGAGAATTAACTATGTTAATTGGTTGATTCTTTCTCTATTGCTGTCCTAAGTTGTTTCTCTGGACAAATGGCATATATTTCAAATTAAAATAATATGCATTAAAACACCAAATTAAGTAGAAGTATTTCTTCATGTAGCAGATTTGTAAATGAGCCTATCAATGTTAGAAATCGCATCAAAAATTAATATGGTCACGCTATCACTCCATTATACCTAATAAAGTCCTGCAAAGCCAAATTCTACAAGATTCACTAACATATGTAATCTTAAGGCTCTGATCAGGTTAATGACGGTTTCCTTCAGGATTGCATTAATCTACACAAAGTGTGGTAGTCTTTAAAAACCACTGTTAGGTTCAGAGACATTAACTCTTAAATATATTTTCAACAGTTCTTCACTATTACTAAAAATCTTATCTTTCATGCTGGCAAATGCAAAGAGCTTTTGATAATACCATGAAGAACTAAATTGCTATAAAAGAACTAAATTGCTATAAAATGAAAACTGAAAAATTATACAGTTTTTAAGTCCCCAACAGAGTTTACTTAATAAGGGTATACCTTATCACTACAAATGCTTCAAATCCATCTCACATGATGCATCTGCTTTTCTTACTGTTGTTTCCATTACATAAATCAAAACAGTACTCATTAGTGTAAACTCATTAGGGTAAACCAAACCTCAATTGCAAGGATCTCAGCATTTCTGAGAACATAGATATAAAGATATCCAAGTTAATGTCACTTAATTAAAAATATATAGTTTGCTCTGGACAGTTTTTACTAACCCTAGTCCTTATTATCTGGACTAGTAAGATTAAGATAATTTAAAGATGAGTAGTTCGAGAGTGCAGCAGAGCATAAAGGCTCTCTAAAATAGAGGCCCAAACCCAGAATACTCTCTACCATGTAACTACCACTGGGAACTGCAATTTTAATTTGCAGCAGGATTTTAAAGAAACTCTGTGGTGTAAAAGAGTTTATTTTAGTTCTACAAATCTTTTAAATTCAGGAATTTTGCAGATGAAGCAGATAAGACATTGCCATAACACTTTCATTTTTAAAACCAAATAACACAGTTTCTTGATGGAGAAAAAGCTGTCTCAACTAATTGCAATCCAAAGCACCTTGAGATAAAATAAAGGAACAATTCGTGATAACAGTATATGTTTACTGAGGTACAAACGGCACTATCAGCTATAAGTCTCATCGCTGCGATGAACTCAGTTGTCACACTACGATTCTCAAAATGTAACTCTTGGCTTGGTTGCCAAAATGTGCACTTTAGTATTGTGTTTCAGCAATAGAAATGTGAGTGCTAAGATTTTCATGACCCTGTCACACTTGACCTTCTAGGTTTAAGGCAATGGAGCATAATCTGTAAACTGCAACTGCTTCAGGCCTCAAAAACAGGTGAAAAATCAAGAACTCTTTTTGTGTCACATCTCATGTGTAGACTTCAAATTAGAAAGAAAAATTTACGTTATGATTGTGATCTCCAGTTGCGTGGATGACTTCACTGAAGGGGGTGAATTCCTCTTTGTGCCAGTCTCAACCCAGAACTAAACTGACAACCAACTTAATTCCAAGTCACTCCCCTCCCCTGCTGTCCCCCTTTCCACCTCCTTTTCCTTTTCCTCCTGTTCCTTCTTTTTGTCTTTTTCGTTCTCCTTCTTTCTCTTCCTTTTCCCCTCTCTTAGTCTTTCTCTGTTTCCTCATATTCATTTTTCAAATCCTAAAACAAACTTCTCTTATTCTACTTTATCCTGAACTTCCCTTGTTCTACTTTATCTTGAAGTGATTATTGCATTTTCCCCTTTCATTCATGAGTAAAGGCTAAATCATTTAAACTTGCTATCCCTTCTTCTGCATATTTCACTTACTCATTGATATGTTATAATCTAGTTTCTATCCTCTATGTTTTAGAGTACAACACCACCAAAATTATCTAAATCACAGAATTTCTTAAATCAAAGGCCTAGCTCAGGATCTCATCTGCACAATTTCTGTGGAATCTAATATGCCAAATACTTCCTTCATGCAGCTGTCTTGTTTATGCCAGCAACACTTATCTACATGAACTTCAATTGAGATTTCACATGTCTAAGAGCAGACATTATCTTTATCCTCCTCATACGTAACTATATCTAGCTTAAGTTTTAGATAGTTCATGTAACAGAGTGTAAAGAAGTAAAAAAGAATACCAAAAAAACTCCTTATTATCATCCCAAGCCTTTAAAAAATTGTAAAAATGAAATAGTTATTAGCAGATATTAAAGTATGAGCAATAGCAAGTCAATGAACAGTTACAGGACACAATCAGCAGAAACGTTCCTTAGAAAGTACAGAAAGGAAATCCTCAACCATATTTTGACTTCAACCAATCACAACACTTATTAACTCATTCCTCCTTAACTCTTTTTCATTAGAAACATTTGAGATGTCTAAAGGAAGGCCAATGTACATTTACTTTCTCTGATATGAAATATGTTGCTTTTGGCAGAAAGATGTCCTATAGTAATACAAATAAAAGAATATGAGGTAAAAAGATAAAAGTATATGATATCATGACCATAAAATTAGTGAAATATATATGCTTTTTTTTTTTAACTTACACATATTTTTAGCTCAGGATGAAAACTCTTTAGTCCTATGTGTAGTTTAAAAAGTTAGAAAGGCTATATTTCAATGATATTCCACAACAATAGTTGGTTAAAAGACATAGTAAAGAGGACAAAATAAAAAATGAAAAACTCTGTGGCTATACTCCTAAACTGAGTAACACCAAATCTACTGGGAAATAACTCTTAATGGATAAAAATCTGAACCAAATTGGTTTTGAAATTAGGCACTAAAGTGAGGACAAGGGGTGAAGGGAATACATATTTTAAATATTTATTAATACCCTGCTTAGTTTCTGAAAAGAAACATGACTTGATTCATGTTTCATTTTATTTGTGACTTGAGACACAAGTAAAAGGAAAGAAAATATTACTCCTGAATTTAATTACTGCCAATTATAAGGTATTATCTAAAAGGATCCAAACTGAAGTAAAAAAACTTGCCATAAAAAATATCACAATTTTTTTTATGGCAAGAATATATGAAAAATAGCCAAAACTAAAAAAACAACTAAGTAATTAACCTGGTCTATCTGGAAGGCTCATCAGATGAAGAGAGTAAGACAAATATGACAAGGCTTTACAGGACACTAAAACAAGTTTCCCTGAAAATCCAATATGTTAAGGCCATTGGCATGGAAAGGACTCAATGCCATATTTATAAATAAATATAAAGTATATTTTCTATACTTGTAATAACATAGATATGAATTCATGCAGTAGATTAGGTCACGCTCATGAAACCAGGCACCAGGAGTTAACTACATTGGGCTAAGAAAAAAGTAAAATAAAGAAGGAAAGGGCAAACATCAATACTGAAAACACTATAAAAACTGGTTATTATAAAACATTTTACAGCTTCTGCATGTGTCTTTTTTTTTTTTCAGTTGGAGATGTGGTCTTGGTATGTTGTCTAGGCTGAATTGAAACTCCTGGGCTCAAGCAATCCTTCTGTGTCAGCCTCCTGAGTAGCTGGGAATATAGGCACACACCACCATGCCTAGCTATACACGCCTTATAAGTTATCATATGATCAGGAAATGCAAAGTCAAGTAAATTCAGATCCTCTTCATGCTAGAAAAACAGAAGGACATGGAAATCTATATAGTTGCCCACTTATTCATTCTTTATTCAGTATTTACATATTAACCATTAGTTGGCCAACTCTTTGCTAAATAATAATGAAGACAGCATCTCTCCTCAGAGAGACAAACACTAAGCAATGTGGTAAGTGAGAGTCACAGAGGTTTGTAGGGGTGCTATGGAAACCTAGCTGAGGTGTATCTAACCCAGGAGGTCTCTTTTGCTGAATGTGAAAGAAATTTGAACTAACTACATAAAATGCCAATGAATTGAGTTAAGGATGATGCATTCAGGAATAAATGGAAACAGGGATATTGAAGCCCTTCTTTATGTCTCTTTCCACTCACCTCTACAAATTGGATTTTCTCAGAATTATTTCCATCACAACTCTGGACCATGGCTGAGAAAGCACTTCTTAGCAGTGCATTGACCAGCTGCATCTGTTTACAACTGTGCTGGAACAAACAGGCAGGCCCTCTCAGGAACACTACCTTAGAAATCTGAAGTCAAAGACATTTGAGATCTGAGATGATGAAACGTGAACAGCAAAGTTCAAATGGTCTGTCCTAATTCAGCAGGAATTGTACTCCCTGGGCATGTAAGAGGCATTTAAACCACAGTGACTCCATGTTGAATAGAGGCTGGGTAAAATGAGGCTGAGACCTACTGGGCTGCATTCCCGGATGGTTAGGCAGACTAAGTCACAGGATGAGATACAAGGTCAGCACAAGATACAAGTCACACAGACCTTGCTGATAAAATAGATTGCAGTAACGAAGCGAGCTAAAACCTGCTAAAACCCACTAAAACCAAGATGGCGACGACAGTGACCTCTGGTGGTCCTCACTGCTATACTCCCACCAGCACCATGACAGTTTACAAATGTCATGGCAATGTCAGGAAGTTACCTATATGGTCTTAGAAGGGGAGGCATGAATAAGCCACCCCTTGTTAGCATATCATCAAGAAATAACCATAAAAATGGTCAACCAGAGGCTGTTGGGGCTGCTCTGTCTATGGAGAAGCCATTTTTTATTCCTTTACTTAAACTTCCTTCACTTTACGGACTTGCCCTGAATACTTTCTTGTGTAAGATCCAAGAAGTCTCTCTTGGGTCCGGATCAGGACTCCTTTCTGGTAACAGGCATGTGAAGGAAATAAAAATATATGTACCTCAGATGGTTAGTCCTGGTTCAGCAGGAACTGTACTTCCTGGGCATGTGAGGTAAATGAAAATATATTTACCTCAAAATAAACATTTCCTGCTTTTCCTGGGGGAAATTTGCATCTGTAGAGAATCTGCATTCATGCAAGAAGGCCTTCCCTTATCTGGATCTGGGGAAGGTTTGTTTGTTTGTTTATTTTGAGACGGAGTCTTGCTCAGTCACCCAGGCAGGAGTGCAGTGGTGCCATCTCAGCTCACTGCTGCCTCTGCTTCCTGGGTTCCAGCGATGGATCTAGGAAAGTTTATCTGAGAGTCTCACACCTTAAAGATCTGAAAGAAACATTTACCCTTGATTCTCTCCAAGGACCACTACCTGTGAGGTTTCATCTACAAAACAAGATGCCCTTGCTAGTTGATATGATTCGGACGTTTTGGTCCCCTCCAAATCTCATGTTGCAATGAAACCTCCAATGGTGAAAGTGGGCCAGGTGGGAAGTGTTTGGGTCTTGGGGGCAGATCCCTCAGGAACGGCTTGGTGCTGTCCTCACAGTAATGAGTGAGCTATCCTACACAAGTTCACACAAGATCTGTTTTTTTAAAAGAGCTTGGGACTTCCTCCCTCTCTCTCGTTCCCTCTCTCACCATATGATACACTGGCTCCCTTTCTATCTTCTGCCATGATTGCAAGCTTCCTGTGGTCTCACCAGAAGCCAAGCAGATGCTGGTGCCATGCTTCTACTGCCTGCAAAAATGTTAGCCAAAGAAACCACTTTTCTTTATACACTACCCAGTCTCAGGTATTCCTATATAGCAATGCAAACTGGCTAACACACTGGCCAAGCCTCTTCTCTCCCCCATAGCCTCTTGCCTCTATAACCTGATTTACCACCATTACCTGTTTTGGGCTATGTTCTACGCCCCTCTTCTTTCTGGAATCTCAAGAATGTATAAAAGCTGCAACCCACTGGGAGACTGTGATGCTCCCAGTGTACACATTAATATGAATGGTCCATTTTGGTTAGAAATTTGTGTGGCATTTGATATTTTGGGGTACCCATTTAACTTCAGAGAGTACCTTTTGATAAAAGAAGTGTTTAAAAGCCAGAAATATTGGCAGCATGTCCTGGCTAAAATCTGATAAGAGATTTGGAACAATTTTTTTTTTTTAAAGAGCTATATGGTCAGAAGTCAGCTTAATTAAAAACTGGTTTTCAATATATGTATTTAATGAACTTTCTTCTTCTTCTCTTTTTGAATCCTGCTTTGGGAATTTTAAAATATTTTTTAATTGACTAAAAACATTTTTTAAATTATGTTTTTGGTCCTTCTGTTTGCTTCCTTTTTTTATGAATTGTTTTCCCATTAATACTATTTCTCTAATCTTTCTTCCTGTTTGCCTTTTAAGGTACACATGAAAGGATCTACAGGGGATGTCTAATAACTCAAACTCCTTAAGGAACACACAAAAAAGGCACCACTCACCTCTCTTCTGCCTTTTTGGTCTTCCTGTGGAGTCTAAAGTCATGGAGAGATTCATCTCAGGTCTAAAACTCTGCTCTCTTTTGTATTACATTACCTGATCACTTTGGCTTTTGTGGGTACCAGAGATTACTTTGTACTGTGAGAGAACACTTGACCTTTCTGTCTGTGATGGCTGACAAGTCACTGGTGAGAGCTGCAGTTTTGGAGGTAGCTGACAGCAGCTGTTTACAGTAAATGGTTATTACTACAGGAGGCTACTGGTTTCCTTGTGCATTGAGATAAGAAAGGCATGGTTTCAACACTTAAGAGAAATGTCTTTGTAGAAAATTGCATCATAAAAGCACTGCTCTGTCAAGTCCCATGGTGCTTCCCTTTTGTGGGGAACCCAGGATTCCATGTAAAAGTGAAATTCTTTATTTTTTAAAGATCTAGATGTGCACGTTTTTCACATATTTACATTAGTAGTCCCTAAAATCTGAAAATACTTTGTTGGCCCTGTTCCTTAATGGGCTCCACCCTGAGCTCAGTGGACCAGTTGGGAAAGAGATCAAATTGAAAGCTACCTATCTAAATGAAACTGGCCTTCTTATACAACCCTATGGTAAATTCCTGTGATTTCTGTGCTACCTTAGCACCATTTTTAATCTTCCTCTAACTAAGACAAAATCATCTTTAAGCTTAAACTCTCCATCACTCTCTGTGCTTTGAGATGTAAATTTGCCACTCTGTTTTCTCTAAAATTCCATAAGGGCTTCAACGATGTGAGATAGACAAACTTTACCTTTTCCTGTTGCAAAGGCACAGTTTGAATCCAATCGTCCTTTTAAACTAGTGACTTTTACCTTTCTCACAGCTGAACTTTCAAAGTTATCATGTCATTATTTGTGTCTGTCTATATTTCTATGCATATATGTGTATATGTCTGTTTACATATTATCTTTATTATGCCAAATTGACTTATAAAATAAATGAGTATTCATAAATTAAGGAAATGAGCCTAATTCAAGTCCAATAATTATAGTAGTCTTTGGTAAATAAAGATAGTTTTACAAGTGTTGGTAAAATAAAATAGAAAATCTTTAGAATTTAGACATCTTAGCCTGGATTGTTTAGTGAGACAGGTTTATACTATCTCTGCTAGATGTTTTAAGGTCACAATATTGTTCTCATACCGGCTTAATCTGTCTTTGAGCTTTTATCTTTGGATGTGAGCTTCTAGACTCTAAGGTTTAGAGAAGTCACCAATGTAAGGCCTGGGCAGAACACCCAGGACCTCTCTTCCCTGACTCAGGAGTGGATCTTGGCCATGCTGGGAGAAATTAGATTGTCCAGGCATTGCCTTCATAGCTCTGTCCTTTATCCTAGGCTCTGCATCTGGTAAATAATTAAAATGGCTTACTTTATATGTTTTTCACTGAAAATAAGTGTTATTAAGAGTTAATATTGTAATAAGTATAAAAATTAAAATTCCTACATATAAGAAAATTCTATAAGTAAAGTACAGGAAATTTGGTTTTGTTCAGAAAGGTTATTAAAAAGCATGAAATGTGATTTTTTTAAAGAAAATTAAAATATTTTACCTTGAAATATATTTCATATATATATATATATATATATATATAATTGTGCTTTAGGTTTTAGGGTACATGTGCAGATCATGCAGGATTGTTGTATAGATGTATACATGGCAAGGTGGTTTGCTGCCTCCATCCTCCCCGCCTCATCTATATCTGGCATTTCTCTCCATGTTATACCTCCCCAACCCTCCCCACCCCACACTGGCCCTTCTTTCATATATTTTAAAATGGCTGCTGCTTGGGCATAAGGTAGAAGTGGCCTTGCAAAGCTACCTTAAGCAGGAAAAATTTGCAGCCATAGAGAATCCACCTTAATACAGCCATGTCCTCTCCCTTTTCTATGTCTTTCCCCAGATCCACAAGAGACTGAGAGTCTGACACCTTTCAAAGTCTGAAAAGAAACATTTACCACCTATTCTCTCTAAGGGAGGCTTCATCTACATAACAAAGCCATTTTATGCTAGCCAGACTTCTTATTTCACTCAGGCTTTGACTGGAATGGCACATTTTCAAATACATAAGAACTACTTCCAGGAACTGAGGTTGACTTTATGGAACCAATAAAAAACTCCTTCGAAAGACTGGTCTGGTGCCTTGTCTATATGGTTCTTTTACAAGGTTCCTGACCTGTGGCAAGTACAGAGTATCACTTTCTTACAGGTCCAGGAACCCCAAGTTATTTTGGGACCTGAAGAAAAATTTACCCAATTCATACATGCACGCAAAGTCTGATGGTAAATATTTGGCTTGACTTCCTAGACTCACAGATACTAAAAGTCTAATCTGAGATTCCTTATGAACATCTTCCTTATGAAAATGTTTCAGTTGGCCAGGTGTGGCGACTCACTCCTGTAATCCCAGCACTTTGGGAGGCCGAGGTGGGGGGATCACCTGAGGTCGGGAGTTCAAGACCAGCCTGACCAACATGGAGAAACCCCAACTCCACTAAAAATTCAAAATTAGCCAGGTGTGTTGGCGCATGCTTGTAATCCCAGCTGCTTTGGAGGCTGAGGCAGAAGAATCGCTTGAACCCGGGATGCAGAGGTTGCAGTGAGCGGAGATCACGCCATTGCACTCCAGCCGGGGCAACAAGAGTGAAACTCTGCCTTCAAAAAAAAAAAGAAAGAAAAAATAATAAATTGTTTCAGTAAAGCCAACTGAAAACAGCCCACATGATCAACCACTATTCTTAATGTAAATAATCAGGCCAAGTATAATAAGACTAAAATTTATTTTTCAAATAAGTTAATCCTACTGTGATTTTCTCTGGTAGAAATAGGGGGCTGTGAAGTGAAAAGTTTGTGAAAAATCTCCTGATTGCCCGACTAACCACCACTATCTGCTTCTGTATGCTTGATTCCTGCTTGCTAACTAGGAAGTCCCTCTAGAAACTGCCACGTTGCCTAAAACCTTGAGTTACTCCCCTGCCCCTAATCTATAAAAGCTGTGTGCTATTCCAGGCTAGGGGTACAGACCCTTGGGTACAAATCCGTCTGGGCCCACTGGTGTAATAAACTGTGTTCCTCCGACTCTCTGAGTGCCGTTTGGGTTTCTTGTCAGATGAAATTCTTCCACAACATTTAGTTGCCTGACCGGGAAACCCAACCACACTGGCCCCTTGAGCCACCGGTTTGGGATCAGAAAGGGCGGACAGCATGTCTGTGCCCCACCGTGGAATGAAGCAGGGCCCCCCTGTAGTTTTCCCCAGGGCCTACTTCCCCCGCAGGCAAACTGCTGCTGCTCCAGTGTTGCCGCTCACTGGACTCATGGAGGGGACGGACTGAACTACGAGGCACTTCGGATAAGGTAAGGACCCCTCGATGGACGCAAGAAGAACTTGATCACCTCCCGGGGTCTCCGTTTAGAGACCGCAGGTAGATTCTCCGGGTTAGGGCGGGAATGTTGTAACCTGTGTGTGTGTGTGAGTGAGTGAATGCGGACCTCAAGGGCTTGCCCTTGAAACTCCGGTCTGTGGCTCCATGGTGCAAACTACGAAGTCCGAGTGGGCCCTAACCTGCGGTTCCATGGTGATCTCAGAAGGCTTAGGGCAGTATCAGGCTGGGGCTCAATCCGAGTTGGCGGATTATACCAACCTCCCAATGCTAAGAGGCGCCTGAAGTTCCCGCGAGGGACACGGCCAGGCAGGAAACTGAGCTGTCCTTAACGGGACACCCCCTCCCTTTGTCTGTCTCGTGCCACTGGCCAGAGGAAGTCACACATCATGGGAAAGAGTCAGTCCAAACCCTCTATCTTAGAGTGTATGGTCAAGAACTTTAGGAAGGGCTTCTCTGGAGATTATGGGGTCAAAATGACCCCAGAAAGACTAAAAACTCTCTGTGAAGTAGAGTGGCTGATGTTTAATGTTGGCTGCCATCTGAAGGAACCTTAGATGTCTCCACTGTGCAGGCTGCTTGGAAAGTGGTGACCAACCGTCCTGGACACCCAGACCAGTTCCCTTATATCGACTCCTGGCTGGAGGTAGCTCAAACCTTGCCACCTTGGATTCGATTCTGTGCTGGAAAAAAGGGAAAGTGCAAAGTTCTTGTGGCTCAGGTGACTAAGGGGTCCAAAAGACCTATCCACCAGGGTGACCACAAGGAAGATATTCCGCCGCCTCCGTACATTCCCTTGGCTGCACTGTCAGCCCCTCCCAGCCTGCCCGAGATGCCTCCTATGTCAGTAGATACTGCCAAGCCTGGCGCGGCCAGTCCGGAGCCTCCGTGCCCCAGAACACTCCTGGCCAGGTGCCTCTGGTCCTTGCAGCCAGCACTGGCCCTCCAGATGCCTTTGCGGGAAACTCGGCTCCCAGCCCCCACTGTGACAGAGGATGGAATGGTTGAGCCGGGAAGGCCCATCCTTTACTACCAGCCCTTCGGTACTACGGATCCCCTGAATTGGAAACACCACACTCCAGCATACTCAGAGAAGCCTCAGGCCCTGGTTGACCTTCTAGGATCCATCTTTCAAACGCACCAGCCCACCTGGGACGATTGTTGCCAGCTCCTCCTCACACTGTTTAACACAGAAGAGCCGAGGCGGATCCTGACTGAAGCCCGTAAGTGGCTGGAAGAACAGGCCCCAGTAAGGGCCCTGGACCCGGCCCGGTAGGTTGTGGAGGTCACACCGGATATCAAGCCAAATTGGGACTTTAACACTGAAGTGGGAAGAGCCTCCCTCCAGCACTACCGGGAGGCCTTCCTCAGAGGGGTCCAGGAGGGAGCAAGAAAACTGACCAACATACCAAAAACCGCAGCAGTCGCTCAAAAACCAGACAAGACCCCTGGTGACTTCTACAAGTGACTCTGTGAGGCCTTCCAGATACATATCCCGTTTTACCCAGAGGTGCCGGAGAACATGCGGATGGTCGACGCCGCCTTTGTCACCCAGTCAGCTCCGGACATTCACCGGAAGTTGCAGAAGCTGGAGGGTTTTGAAGGAATGAAAGCCACTCAGCTGCTGGAGGTTGCCAATAAAGTCTATGTGAACCAAGACCCACAAGCACAAAGGGAGGCAGACAAATGGATGAAGTAGAAGGTGACACTTTTGGCAATGGCTCTTAGCTGCCCTGATCTGACCCGGCACCTGGTTCCCCTGCGCAAAGTGGGGAAGTCCGAGCACCCGCCTTACAACCTGATCAATACGCCTACTGAAAGAGATCGGGCAGTGGAATAACGAGTGCCCCAAGTGGGGCACCCCCCAGAGGAAAGGCGAAGTACCAGCCAGAACCTTACCTGGCCCACCTGATCAGTTTGGCTGGGACAGACTCAGACTAGGACAAGCTGGGATCTATAAAACTTGGCCTCTGTGAGCCCATGGTCAAGATGAAAGTCGGGGGCCTCCCAGTAACCGTTATGGTAGACACCAGGGCAGAGTACTTGGTTGTCACCACTTCTGTTGCCCCATTTGGCAACAGGAAGGCTGCCATAATGGGAGCAACAGGCAGCCAGGCAGAGCCCCAGCCATTCTGCCAAAACCGAGTATGTCAATTAGAGGGACACCAGATATGCCATGAGTTCCTCTACCTGCTGGAATGCCCTCTTCCCCTCTTAGGGAGTGACCTGCTAAGTAAACTGGGGACACAGATTACCTTTGAACCAGGAAGGTTGGCGAGTCTGACTTTGGGTGAGCCCAAGAAGGGCCTGATCCTGGCGGTCACTCTTCCACATGAAAATGAATGGAAGTTGCACGCTGTTGAGAGGCCAGAAGAAAACCCACCAGAATTTCTAGATGCCTTCCCTTCAGTTTGAGCAGAAAAGAACCCCCCAGGAATGGCTAAGGCCAATGCACCACTAATAATTGACCTCAAGCTTGGAGCCCTCCCTGTTAGACAGAGACAATACTTGATACCTCTAGAGGCCCTGCTGGGAATTCAGGAACACATTTCATGGCTCAGAAAAGAGGGAATCCTGGTCGAATGTCAGTCTCCCTGGAACACCCCTTTATTGCCAGTAAAAAAGCCTGGTGGGGGATATCACCCAATGCAGGACCTGAGAGCTGTTAACAGTTCCGCAATTACCCTCCATCCAGTGGTTCCTAACCTATAAACTCCCCTACGTGGCCAAGTGGTTCCTTTGCTTGGACTTAAAGGATGCCTTTTTCTGCCTATGACTGGCATCAAAAAGCCAGCCACTTTTTGCCTTCAAATCGGAAGACCCCCAAACATGAAGACACAACTAATCTGGACTTGTCTACTCCAAGGGTTCAAAAACTCTCCCACGCTGTTCAGCAACACACTCACTGCAGACCTAGCTGCCTTCCCATGAGAGGACCTCAACCACATACTGATGCAGTACGTGGATGACCTCCTCCTTGCCAGCAGGAGACGGGAGGACAGCTGGGAAGGAACCAAGGTGCTGTTGCAGCTCCTCACGGAGGCGAGATACAAAGTCTCATGGAAAAAGGCTCAAATTTGTAGACAACAGGTGTGGTACTTAGGATTTGTTAATACCAAAGGCCACCAGTCCTTGGGACTGGAGAG
Organism: Cheracebus regulus; assembly: GCA_963574635.1. Lineage (NCBI taxonomy): Eukaryota > Metazoa > Chordata > Mammalia > Primates > Pitheciidae > Cheracebus > Cheracebus regulus. The sequence continues at coordinate 27,107 of CAUYQU010090634.1, forward strand.
GAAGAAAGTAATCTGCTCCATGCCCGCTCCCAACACCAAGCGGAAACTCCAAGAGTTTCTCGGAGCAGCAGGCTTCTGTAGCATATGGATCCCTGGCTTCTCGGACATAGCAAGATCCCTCTATAAGGCACTAACTGGGCTGGAGGATAGACCCCTTGAATGGGGTAATAGTCAAGATGCAGCTTACCAAAAAATCAAAGTGCTAATCCACAGTGCTCCAGCGCTAAGGCTTTTAGATGTTACTTGGGAATTCAATCTATTTGTTCAAGAGAGGAACAAAATGGCGCTCGGGGTCCTCACCCAAACTGTTGGGCCTTGGCAGAGACCAGTAGCACATCTGTCCAAACAGCTAGATACAGTGGTGTCAGGATGTCCCCCTTGTCTCCGAGCCTTAGCTGGCACGGTTATTCTGATGAAGAAAGCCGACAAGCTAATCTTGGGCCAGACTGTTCATATCAAAGTGCCCCACTCGGTGTCCACGCTCATGAATAGTCAGGGACACCAATGGCTCTCAAATGCCCGTCTAAGCTACTACCAAGGACTGCTATGTGAGAACCCACAGGTCACCACTGAAACCGTGTGTGGCTTCAACCTGGCCACGTTCCTGCTGACGGAACAAGGAGCTCTGGACCATGACTGTGAGGAAATGTTTTTGCTAGTCAGCCAGACCTCAAGGACTCTCCAGTCTCAAAAGCAGTTTTGAACCTGTTCACCGATGGGAGCAGTTACGTCCAAAATGGAGAGAGGTATGCGGGATATACGGTCACCACTGTCATCGAAGTGATCGAGGCGGCTCCCTTGCCCAAAGGCTGGTCAGCGCAACGGGCAGAATTATATGCCCTTATCCGGGCCCTGTGCCATGCAGAAAATAAAGTGGCCAATATCTACACTGATTCCAAGTATGCCTTCGCAACACTCCACATATGTGGGGCAATATACAAGGAAAGAGGATTACTGACAGCAGGGGGAAAGGAAATCAAAAACAAGGAAGAAATCCTCAAATTGCTAGAAGCAGTTAGGAAACCCACGGAGGTAGCCGTTATACATCGTTAGGGCCACCAAAAGGAACAGATCTCATCTCCATGGGAAACTGGCTGGCTGACCAAGAAGGTAAAGCAGCCGCAATGCAGGAAGATCCAGTGCAAACCCCCGCCCATTTATGCACAGTCACCCCTTGGCTCAGTGAGGATTTGGGAAAGCCAGAGCACTCCAAGGAGGAAAATAAATGGGCGCAACAGGAGTGGGCAAAACAGAGCACAGAGGGATGGTGGCTACTCCCTGACAACAGACCTGTGGTGCCCAAGAATCTGGCTCACACTGCCGTTACTCAGTGTCACAGTCTCACCCACCTAGGCAAGACTGCAGTGGGAACCCTACTCAACAGATATTACTACATCGCACACCTCCCTAAACTTTGTGCTTCAGTGATCAACCAGTGCCTAATCTGTGCTAAGAACAGGTTAGCCCCACACAGTGGCTGAAACTCGTTCCACGGGTGCAATGATGGGGGAGCTACCCCTCTGAAGAAATAGAGGTGGACTTCACTGAAATCAAGCCTAGTAAAGGGTACAAATACCTACTGGTTCTTGTATGCACATACATAGGTTGGGCCAAAGCACTCCTGGCTAAGACTAAAAGGGCCAGAGAAGTAGTAAAAATCTTTCTCTGCGAGACTGTTCCCTGATACGGGTTTCCACTCACCCTACACAGTGACAATGGGCCAGCGTTTGTCGCAGAGATCATCCAAACTCTCAGCAGCGCACTCAAAATCGAATGGAAACTCGATACAGCCAATAGGCCACAAAGTTCAGGGAAAGTGGAGCACATGAATCGAACCCTAAAGGCTACACTGGCAAAGCTCTGTCAAGAAACCCAGGCTTCCTGGGTAGATAATGCTTCCCCTAGCCCTGCTACGGTCACAGTGCACACCAGGATCCACCGGCTACTCACCCTTCGAAATCCTCTTCGGGAGGCCCCCACACTTGGTCAGCAAAGTATGGGGAGACCTCAGACAGCAAGGAGAAATAGACATATCATCTCAGTTACAGGCATTGGGAAAAATACTGCCACAGGTCAACCAGTTTGTTATGGAGAGAGCATCCATCTCCCTAGCCAATCCAGTACATCCCTTCCAACCTGGGGACCAAGTCTGGGTAAAGGAATGGAAAAAGGAACTCCTCCAACCTGTCTGGATAGGGCCCCATACTGTAATCCTTGTCACTCCAACTGCTCTCAAAGTTACAGGAATCGTTCTATGGATTCACCATTCCAGAGCCAAAAGGGCCTACCTGGACACTTCGCCAGACCTGTCGATCCCACATCCAGACCCCCAGCACCCTATGAAAATCACTCTCCAGCGAGCCGAATCCTGAGGACTTGTCAAGCCCTGCTCTAATCACACAATCAGAAGCTGACTAGTCAATGCACGGCTGAAGCTTGAGGAGTCTTCATTGAATAAGCAAATGTGGACTGAAATTTTAATACTTGGTGCTATTTTGGTAGTACTTACTATTCTGCTATTGCGCTGAAGGACATTCCTTGCCCATGCCTAGTGTAGAATGTTACTTTCTATTTTGTTCATGATGGCCTTTATGGCAAACTTAGTAAGGGGGGGATGTTCTAAATAACCATACTATCTGCACCTATATTACATGGATGCCTCTGCTGTCAGCCTTGCTTCTTCCCCTCCTCCTTCTGTGTGGGACCCTAGTTCACTTGCACCCATCGTGCCTGGAAACATGCAAAATCAAAGGCATTTTCACCCCTTACTCCTATATGAAGGCCACCTACTATAAGCAAGGCAGCCCTAAGCTCTGTACTGGCCTGGACTCAAAAACCTATTGGGCAGGAAAAATGGAAAAATCTTATTGCCCAATAGTGAGATACCGCAGGCAGGGTCAGGACCAGTGCTGGACCTATTACACCTATTATGGGATGTCAAACAGCTCGGGGGTTCAGGACCCGGCCCGAACAAAACAAATCCAAGAGGTTAAAAATAAACTTATTAAACTAGCCAGGGCTATGCCTGAGCCCTGTAGAAGCATAAATCTCTCAGCAATCAGAAAGCTTACACAGCCCTTAGAAACGGATGTCCAATTGACTCAAATTCTAAACACAACTTATCAGTATATACAAGGGAAGACTAATCTCACTAACCCTTGCTGGTTATATCTCCCCCTCCAACAAGGAATATTTATGGCTACTTCAGTCCCTGATGGTTGGAATCTCTCCTGGACAGAAGCCAACTGAACGGCTCTGCTAGGACCAGTAGCCGAGAATGTACTCATGAAGGTAGAAACCAACCTCATCTGTGTCCAAAGTCCCGGAGGGAACTTGCCAGTTGGCAACCTCTCAAGCCTCCCTTGCACTTCTACTGTTAACCTCTCCAATGCGGAAGTCCAGTGTTCCCCCCCAGGTATCTTCTCCATATGTGGCACACAGGCATATACTTGTTTAGACAGAAATTGGACTGGAGTATGTATCTGAGCATTCTTAACCCCAGAAATCTCAGTTGCCACAGACCAAGAAACTGAGATGGCTCTAAATCCCCACTACCGGTCCAAATGGGCTGTATGGCCTCCCCTCCTGGTAGGAACTGGCATAGCAGCCGGAATAGACACTGGGATAGGAGGCATCAGCACTTTAGCCCACTTCTTTCATAAACTGTCCCGAGAACTCAATGAGGACACAGAAAGGGTGGCCAACTCCCTAATGTCCTCGCAAAACCAATTAAATTCCATAGCAGCCGTAGTTCTGCAAAACCGCAGGGCCTTGGACTTATGGCTGAAAAAGGAGTACCTGCCTCTTCTTGCAGGAAGAATGCTGTTACTATGTAAATCAGTCAGGAATTGTAACAGGAAAGGTCAAGGAACTGAGGGATCACATTCAAACGTGACGTATGGAGTCAGAAAGCCTCTGGGGCTTCCCAGGACTCGGAGCTTGGACTCAATGGGTCCTACCTTTCTTAGGGTCTGTACTGATGCTTTTCATGGCCCTGACCTTCGGCCCCTGCCTAGTCAGTGCACTCCAGCGCTTCATCAAGGCCACAGTAGTCAAGAAAACAACAGCCCAACTGCTAGCCCTCCTGGGTTATCAGCCACTAAACTCCACTGAAATATAAAGGTGATGCTCTATATAGTTCATAAAAGAGCATCAAAGGGGGGAATGAAGTGAAAAGTTTGTGCAAAATCTCCTGATTGCCCAACTAACCACCACTATCTGCTTCTGTATGCTTGATTCCTGCTTGCTCACTAGGAAGTCCCTTGAGAAACCGCCACGTTGCCTAAAACCTTGAGTTACTCCCCCTGCCCCTAATCTATAAAAGCTGTGTGCTATTCCAGGCTGGGGGTCCAGACCTTTGGGTACAAACCCGTCTGGGCCCACTGGTGTAATAAACTGTGTTCCTCCGATCCTCTGAATGCCATTTGGGTTTCTTGTCAGGTGAAATTCTTCCACAACAGCTGGAGAGAAAAAAAATATGTTTCAAAAGAAGATTCTAGGCTGGGTATGATGGCTCCTGCCTATAATCCCAGCAAGCTGGGAGGCTGAGGCAGGAGAACCAGTTGAGCCCAGTAGTTTGAGACCATCCTAGGCAACAAATGAGACCCCATCTCTACAAAAAATCAAAAAATTTACCAGATGTAGTAGCATGTGCCTGTGGTCCCAGCTACATAAAAGGCTAAGGCAGGAGGATCCCTTGAGCCCAGGAGATTGAAGATGCAGTGAGCCGTGTTCATACCACTGCACTCCAGCCTGGTAACAAAGCAAGACCCTATCTCAAAAAAAAAAAAAAAGGAAAAAAAGAAAATACTCATTTTTGTATTGGTCCATTATTTTTGAGTTTTTATTATTTGTCTATAATTTAGACTGAATCCTGAATTCTTTTCTGGCTACAAGTCTCCAAACTAACATTTTCAAATTTTTCTTCCATTTCTTCTAACTTCGAATCACTAGAAATTAAAACTGTGCTTTTCTTAAAGCCTGGAAAACGGAAGCTAAACAACTTAAATGAACTTCAGGAGAATGCACACCAACTTACATATAAACAGCCTTCATGCCTGCTGCTGTATAGACTACTCAGAAAGTTCACTTAAACACCCGATTCAAACTACAATCCAGAAACATCTGTCAGATTGCCACTGTAATCTGAAGATACTTCAGAGGCTCTAAAAAAACTAGTCTATAGACTACTCCAGACATTAACCTTTGTTTTTCTTATGTTTCCACAGAAATGCCTCTGGTTAAAAATCTGTTTGCCTACATCATATAGAGAGGCCTCACCCATCTGCAATGCCACCACCTGGACTGGGACACAGCTGTTCAACTGAACAAATCTATTTTCAGGAGAAAGAGACTGATTCAAGAAGATATGAGATGACATACTTATATTTGCTCTTTTTTGCTTATCTCAAGTTGTTTTCTCTTTCCTTTGTCTATCTCTAACAACCTCTAACCCAAATCTCTCCAAAGCTATCAGCTTGGTTGTCATATGTGAAACTTTTTAAAGTTTCAAAGTGGGAACTGAAGGAAATCTAAATATTTTACTCCAAAATGTATTTCTTTGACATATTTTGAGATGACTGTCAGAAAGCCAGCAAACAGAAGTGGCCCTGCAAAGCTGTATTTTGTGAGGGAAATTTGCATCTGTAGAGAATCTACATTGATGCAGGCAGGCCTTCTCTTGTGGATATCTAGGAAAGATTAACTGAGAGTATGACACCTTAAAGATCTGAAAGAAACTTTACTCTCTATTTTCTCTGAGGGCCGCTACCTGTGAGGTTTCATCTACATAAAAAGACTACCTTTGCTAGCTAAGGCTACCTCTTCTCTTCCTCCCATAACCTGCCTTGCCACTGATTTATCAGCATTACTTGTTTTTGGCTATGCTCTGAGCCTCCATTCTTTCTGTAACCTCAATATATTAATAGTACATAAGCTTCTGTACTCCAATGGTGGGGAGCGGGTGTTGGGTATTCACTGTGTGATGCTCTCTGTGTACAGATTAATACATTGTATGCCTTTTCTCTTATTTACTTATTACTAGAGATGTATCACACTCTGTTGCTCACGCAGCAGTGCAGTGGCACAATCAGCTCACTGCAGCCTCAATCTTGCAGCCTTGAATGATCTAATTGTTTTCTGTAGAAACAGGGTCTCACTATATGGCCCAGGCTGGTCTCAAACTCCTGGGCTCAAGTGATCCTCCTGCCTCAGCCTCCCAAAGTGGTGGGATTACGAGCATGAGTCATCATGCCTAATCCTCCTCTTCTGTTATTAATCTGCCTTTTGTGAGTTGATTTTTCAGCCAACCTTCAGAGGAAGAGGGGAAGGGCTTTACACATGCTTATTAGAAAGCTATGTGATTCTTTTTTTTTTTTTTTTTTTTTTGAGACAGAGTCTCCTTCTGTTGCCAAGGCTGGAGTGCAGTGGCACAATCTCGGCTCACTGCAACCTCCACCTCCCGGGTTCAAGCAATTCTGCTGCCTCAGCCTCCCAAGTAGCCAGGATTACAGGAGCGTGCCACCATGCCCGGCTAATTTTTGGTATTTTTAGTAGGGCGCTTCATCACCTTGGCCAGGCTGGTCTTGAACTCCTGACCTCGTGATCCGCCCACCATGGCCTCCCAAAGTGCTGGGATTACAGGCATGAGCCACTGTGCCCAGCGTAGAAAGCTGGGTGATTCTTAATGAGACCAGTGGTAAACTTTTATTGAGTATCTAGACTGCATTGCTGAAAAATAGTTTGTGTAATAATGGATCAAAGTGATCCTGAGACTCTCTCACAATGGGTTTTTAGAATTTTTGACATATTTCTGAAATAGGAAGACTAAAGATACAATTGTTGACTACTGATTAAAATAAAATTAGAAATAGTAATGTATTTGATGTTACTCGATATGATGAAAGCCACCGGGTAGAGTTTCAATACTGTTAAAGACAAAATATTCCTTACATATGCTTTAATCCTCTGTGTTACAAAAGGACCAGAGAAAGTATTAGAGAAAAATAAAATACCTCTAAACTAAAAAATAATTATTATTAACCTCTGCTTAAAAAGTTAAATGTGTAATTATAGGCTCACTGGAAAAACATAATCAATGTAGTTATATAAAAACTTTATGGTTATTTCGTGGGTACCAGCAATGAGGTTTTGAGGATTATCTCACAGGCGGTTTAGAAGTAGTAATTGTGAAGTATTTTAGGTTGCATAAAACAGGTTTGTCTCATGTTAACTACTCAGCAATTGCAATGGGCCTAATTTACACAACAATTTCTTAGAAGTTACTCTTTTGAAATGTACTGTATGATTAACTGACTTGGCTTCAAAAATGCAATGTTGTTTCTACATTTTCGTTCACTTCAACCTAATGCCCCCTAGAGCACAGATCCAATTAAGAATCAAGGCAGGGAGGCAGGCCTTGTTTAAGCACAGTGCTTTGGTATTACACAGCACTTCTGTATAGGATTGAACACCACCACCTACTTACTGTCTGCAGGCACTAGATTTATTCAGCGTATCCCTGTGACACTGTGAATATGGCTGATGGAACCCCATGAATATGAGTTAAAGCAAATATCTTAGGAAAGAACTACAACCAGATAAATTTAACTTATGGTTAAAATTTTGGTGCTTTTAAAAAGAAAAGCCTACCTACACCTAAAATTTAATTTTCACACAGAAACACAAAGGATAATGATCTGTTCTATTAATTATTTATATCTATAGTAAGAATAGAATTTTCCTCTGAAATTGATGTTTCCAACCAAATTGCCATCGGGGAAACGATTCTTATGTTTCAAAAGCATTTACATTTCTCATCTTGTTCAGAAGTCATGCACTTTGTCAGTAAAGGCAAGATCTGGAATCAGTAGAGTCGTATACCAAAATTCATGTTATCGATGATAAATAGTCAAACTCTGTAAAATATTTGAAGGAATGTGAGCCAAGTATGAGTGACTAAGGTCCAAAGCAGTCTTAAGAAGTCCTGAAACCATGTGCCCAAGGTGTCTGGGTCACAGCTTGAGTGTATATACTTTAGGGGAACAGAAGTTACAGGCAGACATCAATCAATATATGTAAGGTATACATACATACATTGGTTCAGTCTGAAAAGGCAGGACAACTCAAAGTAGGGGTTTCCAGGTGTTAGTGGATTCAAATATTTTTGAATTGGCAATTGGTTGAAGGAGTTAAATTATTATCCAAAGATATGGAATCAATAGAAAAGAGTATCTGAGTTAAGATAAGGGGTCCTGGGGACTAAGGTTCTTATTATGTAGATGAAGCCTCCAAATAGCAGTTTTGGAGAGAATAGATGTTAAATGTCTCTTATCAGATCTAAAAAGGTGCCAGACTCTTTAATCTCTCTTGGATCAGAAGGAAACCTGGAAAGGGAAAGAGATTCTCTATAGAATGTAGATTTTCTTCATAAGAGACAGCTTTTAAGGCCATTTCAAAATATGTCAAAGAAATATATTTTGGGGTAAAATTTTGACCAAAGCCTGCTATCTGTCATGTGATACTACACTAGAGTCAGGTTGGAATTTCGTATCTTATCACAACAAAAATTCAGTTTTGTCAGTCTTAGATCTCTTTTTAATGTTAATGCTGGTCAGATGTGCCTGAATTCCTAAAGGAGGAGAGTACGATAAGGCATGTCTGACTCTTCCTTTCCACCACAGCCTGATTTAGATTTTCAGGTTTTTTTTTTTTTTTTTTTTTGTCTTTTTGTTTTTTTTCCTTTTTGTGGAGAACGGGGTCTCGCTATATTGCCCAGGCAGGTCTCGACTCCTGGGCTCAAGCTATCCTCCCATCTCTGCCTCCCTAAGAGCTGGGATTACAAGTGTGAGCCACAGCGCCCAGCGATTTTCAGGTTTACTTTAGAATCTCCTTGGCTGAAAGGAAGGATTGATTCAATTGGTTGGGGAGCCTGGAATTTTATTTTTCATTTTACAATGTGAACACAGCATTTATATTTTGAGAAACTAGGGTTCCTTACCATTAAGATTGCTTTTTCTAAGGTAAGAACTAGTAACAGGATCTCCTTACAACCACATATTCAAGTATTATTCAAGCTTTGCCTCACAAATAAGTGTCAAAGTCATTCTTCCAGGCCCCACTCCACCTGTGCTTGTCCAGCTTCCCTCCCCATTCTACTCCCCTCCAAGTAAATTTCTAGTCTGCTGACTTAGGTGAACATCACACTCTGGGCTGCAAGTTCATGAAAGAAGGAGTTAAGCCCAACTCAACTCTTCATAGAGCAGGAGAAAAGAGGCTTCCTATTAGATAAGCCTCCAGTATTGTTACCAGGGCAGAAGCCTAGTAGGTGAGAAAACATGGAACCAAAAGGTGCGCAGGCTCAACTATAATCATGCCTCTATCCCGACAATCTGACCTTCGGAAAGTTACTCAGTGTCTCTGAGCCAGTTATATATTTACATAGGACGACACATGAAAAATAAGGAGGATTATTAAAGAGGATTTCTTAAAGTCTCCCTCTGATAAAAAATGCTAATACTATAATGTGGGAAAGGACAGCAGTTGAACCAAGGACAGTGGGCTCAGGTTTCCTGGGTTTAAATCTCAGCGATATCACTTCCTAGAAATATGACTGTGGGTCTCTGATTTCTGATTTCTTTTCTTTTTTTTTTTTTTTGAGATGGAGTCTCATTTTGTCACCCAGACTGGAGTGCAGTGGTGCGATCTCAGCTCACTGCAGCCTCTGCCTCCCAGGTTCAAGCAATTCTCCTGTCTCAGTCTTCCGAGTAGCTGAGATTACAGGCTAGTACCACCATGCCCAGCTAATTTTTGTATTTTTAGTAGAGACAGGATTTCACCATGTTGGCCAGGCTGGTCTCAAATTCCTGATCTAGTGATTCACCTGCCTCCACCTCCAAAAGTGCTGGGATTACAGGTGGGAGCCACTGCACCTGGCTATAATTTCTTATCTCTAGCACAGTAATACACCTTATAGCATTGTTATAAAAATTAAATGAGTCAATATTATCTACAAGTACTTAGAATAACAGCTGACACATATAAAGTGCTCAACATGTTTGTTATTGTCATTGTTATTCTAAAAATTTCCAGTGACATACAGGTATAAGCAGCCACTCGGCATGCTGCCTCTATTTCCCAGTAGACAACATTTTACAAAGTAGCAATCTCTTTGCTTTTTCAAGTTTTCTTATTTCCAGTCCTGGAAATATTCCTTTATAATCTGCAAAATGTGGTAGAACATGAACCCCAATGATAGTCAAGAGTGATCATCTACAAATCCCTTTTTTAAAACATCAAAATAATAACAATAATCAAACAATTATAACATTATTGTTTTGTTTCCAGTCCCTTTTGCAGAATTTATTTCCTCATCTTTGAATGACTGAACTTTCTGTGACCATATCATGTTTGGCCAAAAGAAATATAAAAATACTGTAGAACTAAAGTGAAATAGTTGAATTCTTCCAATAACTGGAGGTAAGTGGAGCCTTTCAGTAGGATCAGGATAATAAAATTTGTTATTTAAAGAAATGTACTTTTCAATCAGCTATTTACATTTGTTTAAGAAGGCAACGTTGTGTAGCAGTATTGCTGAAATGTTATAGAATTAATGCAGTATTTTGCCCTTGTCCGTGACTGGAGGGGAAGATATAAGAAAACTAAAAAATTATAACCCCAAATAATCAATATTCAAGAAGGTGTAAAATAGTAAAAATATTTAATGTGAAAAACATCAAAATAAAGCAAGAAACAATCCATCTCCATGGCTTCTCCCTCACCCTCACCTCAGAGCACACAGACACACACACAGACATACACACACACACACACACACACACAGAGATTAAGAAAGCAGCTTCTTTTATCATGCACATAGGAATAAAATATTTTCCACTCTTTTCTTAGCTCCATATAAACTCACTAAACACTGCTCTCTAGGGTTTTACAACTTGTGAAACAAAGCATCGTCCCAGAGTTTGTTTGTTTGTTTTGAGGCAGGGTCTTGCTTTGCCACCCAGGCTGGAGTGCAGTAGTGTGATCTCAGTTCATTGCAACCTATACCACCCAGGCTCAAGCCATTCTTGCACCTCAACCTCCTGAATAGCTGGGACTACAGGTACACCGCACCATATTTTTTGTGGCTAATTTTTTTTTTTTTTTTTTTTTAGAGACAGAGTTTTGCCGTGTTGCTCAGGTTAGTCTTGAACTTCTGGCCTTAAATAATCTACCTGCCTCAGCCTCCGAAAGTGCTGAGATTACAGGCCTGAGCCATCATGCCCGGCAGCCTCAGAGTTTATGAAACCGTTGTTAACTATAGATGGCTTAAAGCATACTGGAAATGTAAATATTCTCATAAAATACAATTAAACACAACCAAAAAAAATATGGCACAACAGCAACAAAACAGAACAGACAGCTGTATACAGGGACCTGGCCCTGGAATCCCCACTATGCCTCCACAGCTCGGAGACTGGTGTTCAGTGTCATCAATATGAAGGATCTGACTGACACCTAAGCTAGGATGGAAAACAAAAGCAACTTTGAAAATGTAAAATAGTTTCAAACTGATTTTCATAAGAAAGCTGGAAAGCTCAGTGTGTTTAATCGTTTTTACTTAGCATAGAATTTATCTTTCATATTCTTATAAAGTGGCTTTCTTCTGTGTTATCAATAAAAACTAACACTGACCTTCCTCTTGGAAGGTTAAACTTCTAGCTTGTGTTTGAAACGCTAGAGTGCCTTTTCTCAGAAGAAATGCCACATATATGTGCCGCAAGCAATGAAAAAGAATACACCATCTCTCCGACCCTTCATTAGTCAGAGGATCTTGGCAACAGCAATGCTACTTGTATACGGTCTCTGCATGAAAAACTGTTTTCAAAGGTAACCTTGCCAAGGGCTATGTTCTGTCTTGGCAAAAGGAAGCAAACTTTACTTTTCTACCAATCGGTTTGCTCTGCATGAGAAACAGGTGTTAAGGTATGAAACGGGGCTTGGAGCAGTAGCAAAATAAAACTCACCCAAAATAAGTTGCATCTGGAAATGAAACACAACTCAGAGATAATAAGCCTGCAGGGCCAACATGTTTTTGCAAAATGCAAATCATGAAAACTGGTTAAGGGATTAAATGCTCTTTTGCAAAAATGACCATGGAGATTATAATCATTAATTAAATTCATGTAAATAATTTTCTGAAAGAACTCTCCCTTTTTATCTCATAGGTTTCAAACAGCCTAATGGTAAAAAGGTTTAGTCTCAGAAGAGATTTTCTAATTAAAACTAGAAATCTGGTATAATTAATAAGTGTCAGCCTGCAATCTCAACCATTTAGTAAAGGCAGAGAAATCAAATGCTGATGTTTTGTAAAATAAAAAAAACCTAATAAAATCTCCAAGAAAATGAAATCTTTATAGGGTCTACTTCCATCAATACAGTAGGTGTCCCAGATGGGACTAGGAACTCCTTAACATAGATAAATATTTTAACACTTACAATTCCTATATGCCAGTTTTATTCGTTTCTCTTTTCTCTTTGGAGTTGCAACTTGACCCAAAAGAAAGCTTGCAGTGATTTAATTTGGGTTTACATTTTTGAATTATCTAAGCTCCTTGATTCTTTCACTTTTTTTCCTCATTATCTTCACCCAGAAGTTAACCAGAACAAAAAAGACAAAATGAAAGTCAAACATACCAATTTCAAATTTTGACTTCATAGTCTTGCATAGTTCCTCCTTCCCTTCACTGGATGTCCAACTCTATGACAGCTTTAGTCATAAGTTTTTATAAGTTTGTAAAACTTATAACTTTAAAAAGTTATAAAATCTTTAGTGTTTATAAGTTTAATTTGACCCACAAGTAACAGTTCAAAGAACAAAAATAATTGATTTTTAGTAACTAAGTTTTTTGTTGTAGCTTGGTCTAGAGTTATGCCCACACAGGTAAAGTAAACTGATTATCATCTGACAACAACACAGACAGAGGAATTTGCCAAAAATCCATTTCTCATTGTTTGTTGGTGGTCTCCCCTCCCTAGTTTCTCACTGGGAAACCAAGGGATTCCAGGACAAGTTGACTCTACTGGTGGCTCCAAGAATAGATGGCTGAACCTAGGCTAATTATTGCCTTCTTTACCTCTGCCACTATTCCAACCCCATGTGGTCCAGGCTGAGCTTATCTCAGGACTGTGCCTGAGCACTGTGTGCTGTTGGGGCTTAGAACATGACACCTCAGTGTATGGTACCTTAACATGCTGAATACTTTGAACAATAGAACACTGGGGCTGGGTGTGGTAGCTCATGTCTGTAAGCCTAGCACACTGGGAGGCAGAGACAGATAGACTGCTTGAGGCCAGGAGTCTGATACCAGCCTGGGCAACATGGCAAAACCCAGTCTCTACAAAAAATACAAACAAATTTAGCTGGGTGTAATGGCATGTGCTGTAGTCCCAGCTACTGGGAGGCTGAGATGGAAGGATTATTTGAGACTGAGAGGCAATGGCTGCAGTGATCCGAGATTGTGTCACTGCACTCCATCCTGGGTGACACAGTGAGACCTTGTCTCAGTAACAACAACAACAATAATAATATAGAACATTGGAAAAGCCTTGGAAGCAAGGTCTTTCTGACCTTCTCTCATATCTCCTGCCCCCTTTTCTGCCCTACCAAAGTTACTCATAGAAATCAGAACTTCTTTCCACCATGGAAGATCATAGAAACTGGAATTCCTCAACCCCAGAGCAAGCCATAAAACCTAGAAAGGTCACTCTCTCCCTTTTCCCGTGAAGATCCTCATTCCAGAGAAGTCCTGTCCTGTAATTGGAAGGAAGAAATGATACACAAAGAAGCTGGGAAAAATTTAAACAGACAGGCCTTGGTGGGTTCACCCACACTTCCATCTATTACCATTAGATTGTAGCCTTTTATCCAGTCACATTTCAACATAGCTGTCTATCCTTCATCAAACCTAAGCATAAAAAATAAACAGTTTTTCTGGGTCTGTGGGTCTTGATTTCTGAAGGCTCCATGTCACATAAAACTCTGATTAAATAAATTTGTTTTTTCTCTTGTTAACCTGTCTTGTTTTATAGGAATGTTGGCTATGATCCTTATAATGCGTGAGGAAAGGTATCACCCCCTTTCACCTCTACAGTGGCATACCACCAGATGGTCTTTCCTCTCCTGGACTAGATGGTATGCAGATGTGGGGCCTTAGTCACCTTGCTACCACCAGAAAGGTCGGCTGCAGCAAAAGCACACTGAATAGGACATAGACTTTCCACACACTGTCCAAGCACTGAACAGGACAACGTCCAGAACACTGTAGGGAATGCAGCTAGAGCTGACAGATTAAGGAAATTCTGAAGTCTACTGAACCCCTGGGCCTCTGTTTATATGAGCTTATTAAGTCCTTGACCGGGTAAGTGCGAGTTGTTGTTTTTAAAAGATCCAGACAAATTTAAACGTATACAAGGTATTCAACTCAATTATGTGAAGATTACAATACGCTGTGGTAGAGACAGATGCACTGCTCAGATCCCTCTTCAAATAAGGACTTGCAGCCAACTATTGGGTAGGGTGGAAGCCAGCCTCTTCCAAACAGCAGCCTGCAACAGCCACTGAGTGAGGGGGGACATAAACATTCATCCATGTCAACTCAAAGCAGGAAACTCCAACAGGGAAAACTTGCTCAAGAGTTCCTGTTGGGTTGGCCAAGGCATCTCTGTGATTGTATCACAGTTTGAATTTTACCTCTGTTCAATCCTTCTTCCTTCATACTTTCTTTTATGGAAGTTGATCCCTGGTAAACATACTCCAATCTCCATCTCAGTGCCTGCTTCTGAAGAATCCAACAGTAACATACAAACTCTGTCCTTTTTCACATTATAACACACTTTCACATTATAAAAAAAAAAGGCAGAAGAAAAGCAATTAAATACATATGAGAAGCCACATGTAAACAAACAATATGCCTCATCCCTCCCTTTTTCAACCTTCCTTATAGCCACATACAGAACAAATCTTGGTGAGGCAGAAAGGCATTATTTAATAAATCGAAGTAATACAATTAAGTTTGCTGAAAACCTACTTAAAATTGAAAAGGACTTCGTGAAATGTATTTCTCATGAGTCACCAGTTTTGCTTTTTTTAAAAAAAAAAAAACTGTAAATGTTGCAACAAGAACCTTTTTCTCATTATTGCCCACTTTTATTAAAGGGGATTTGATGTATAATCTGGGTAAGATTTAAGTATTTAGGTGATGGGAAATAGATGTTTTCAATCAAAATTTGCTGTGAAGCAAATTTCTTTTAGGTGAATCCATTTTTAATTAACTGCCATTGTAAAGTTAGAGATCAATTGAACAATAAAAAGATCACACCTGGGACTATAGGTTTTCTTTACAACTAATATATTTAAAGGTATAAATAACTTTGATAAAACAATAATTTAGGGATTCTAGTCTCACTGCCTCATTGAAACATTTCTTGCTCTGGTCACCAAAGACATTCATTTCACGAAATCCATGGACATTCATCAATCTCTTTTTGTTGACTTTTCTAAAGCACTATCATTCCCTTGGCACTTCTCTTTGACTTCTACCACACTATACTTTACTAGTTTTATTCCCATTTTTCTGCTTCTCCTGTATATACTTTCCAGGCTCACGCCTATAAAACTAGAAGTTTGGGAGGCTGAGGCAGGCGGATAACGACGTCAGTACATCGAGACCATCCTTGCTAACACAGTGAAACCCCGTCTCTACTAAAAATACAAAAACTCAGCCGAGTATGGGGGCAGGCGCCTGTAGTCTCAGCTACTCAGGAAGCTGAGGCAGAAGAATCGCTTGTACTTGGGAGGTGCAGGTGGCAGTGAGCCAAGATTATACCAATGCACTCAAGCCTGGGTGACAGAGTGAGACTCCATCTCAAAGAAAAAAAAAAAGAACGCCTTTCTCCCTTCTCACTCTATTAGCAATCTCTGGTGTTCTCAGCCATACTCATGGCTCTAAAGCAGCACTGATCCACAGATCACTGATACACAGATATGCATAATCCACTTATCCACAGATTACTTACATAACATTTCAAATGAATGCCTCAAAGGCACCTCAAATTCCACCTGCCAAAGGGTGAACTTTTGACAGCCCTCCTCCCAAGTTGTCTATTTCAGAGAATGGTGCTCCTATTCATCCTGTCATGAAAAACCAAAACCAAATAGTCTTAGGTGAAATCCCTCTTTCCTTTACTGTCTCCCCATATTCAAATCCATCAAGTTCTGTTGGTACAGCCTCCAAAATGTATTCTGAACACTGTTAAGAATACATTTTTCCCTGTCCCTATTGGCTCCATCATAAAACAAAATGCTCTCATCTCTCACTTAGACTGCAATGACCTTCTAACTGGTCTAGTGGGCCAGTTAGAATTTGTGCCCCTTGTTTAAAACATTTCAGTGAAAACTGCTGCTCTTGGGGTAAAGACCAAAATCTTAATGTGGCTACAATGCCCTGCATCTCCTGGCTTTTGCCTCAATTTCCATCTGCACTAAGCTCTTCCTTTTCCCTGTACCTGGCCACAGGAGCCGATTTTCACTGTTACTCCTACCATGGACCCTTAGCACCTGTATTCCTTTTGACTCAAATGCTCACCACTCTCCCATACCCATCCCCACACTAACCCCTGCTTCTTTCTTAAATCTCAGCTTAATCTCTACCTCCTCAGGGAAGATTCCATGGTCCTCCGATTCTGGACCTACTAATATATGCTCAGATCTTTGACGTCAACTACAGGCTTTCCTAGGAAAATGTTTTATTTGTTTGTGATTATTTGAGAAACCTTCCCCATAGACTGTAAGCTCCTAAAAGGGTTGGAACTCATAGCTTTTTTCCCCTTGTTTAGTTTCTGTTTTGCTCATCATTGCAACTGAGGTTCTTGACAAACTGCCTCATACACAATAGGCACTCAAGAGATATTTGTTAAAAGAATCACCAAAGAGTTAATAAATATAAGTAGAATGCTTTTGTTGTTGTTATTTTGTATTGAGACAGGGTGTCACTTTGTCACCCAGGCTGGAGTACAGTGGCACAAACACAGTTCACTGTAGCCTCGACCTCCCGGGCTCAAGCGATCTTCCCACCTCAGCCTCCCAAAGAGCTGGGACTACAGGCGTGTGCCACTGTACAAGATAATTTTTGCATTTCTTTTGTAGAGATGGGGTTTAGCCATGTTGGCCCAGGCTGATCTCAAACTCCTGAACTCAAGCAATCTACCTGCCTTGGCTTCCCAAAATGCTGGGATTACAGGTGTGAGCCACCATGCCCAGCCAAAGTAGAATGTTTTAGTTTAATAAGCTTGATCATAACATAAAGAAACTATAAGTAACATGTATCATCATTAAATAATCTGAGTAGATAAAATTTCCTGTTTTGACAAATTATTGACATCTTAAAAAAAATCACATGTATGAATTTGATGATGTTGTACCAAATGCAAGCCATTCACCCTTAGTCTTCTACATTTTCTCTCTTGTATTTGCCTTCATTGTGTGGACCTTCCTTAGTCCACCCAAATAGCCTGAGTCAAGACCAACTCTTTCACGATGCCTTCCCTGGCTTCAGCATTTAATGGTCCCCTCTCTTTTTCCACCTTAGTATTTCTTATGGAAGGGGCTGGCAAACTTTTTCTGTAAAGGGCTTGATAGTAAATAACAGGCTTTGCAGGCTACATGGACTCTATCAAAACTACTATGCTCAGCCACTCTAGCAGGAAAGCATTCACAGATAATATGTAAGTGAATGAACATGGCTGTGTTCCAATAAAATTTAATTTATAGATAATTAACTAGAATTCCATATAATTTTCACATCATAATAAATTCTTTCTTTTTAAAAAATGTATTTCAATCTTTGAAAATATAAAAGTTTCAGCATGTGGGCCATACAAAAACAGATGGCCAGATTTGGCCTATGGACTACATGGTTTGTTGATCCCCTGTCTCACAAGACTTACCGGGGTTTCTCAGAGTACATACCTTGGAAAGTTAGTTTTGTTGTTGTTGTTGTTGTTGTTGTTGTATCTGTTTTGAGACTGAGTTTCTCTCTTGTTGCCAAGGCTGGAGTGCAATGGCACAATTTCGGCTCACTGCAACCTCCGTCTCCTGGGTTTAAGCGATTCTTCTGCCTCAACCTCCTGAGTAGCAGGGATTACAAGCATGAGTCACCATGCCCGGCTAATTTGTGTACAATTGGTAGAGACTGGGTTTCACCATGTTGGCCAGGCTGGTCTCGAACTCCGGACCTCCGGTAATTCACCCATCTCAGCCTCCCAAAGTGCTAGGATTATAGGCATGAGCCACAGCGCCCCGCTGGAAAGTTAGTTTTTCATGAGGATATTTTAAGGGGTTTTCAAATGCCTGGTTGTATTTTATAGGTTAAACATGAATACAAAACACACAGTCACTATTACCTATTTTTGTTTACTAAAATAGCCAATTATTTAACTTGTGCCACTAAGGTTTTTTTGTTGTTCTTGTTTCCTCCGTTGGGTGTGCATGAGGGTGCTAGTTAAAAGAACTCTTTTCTTGCCCTCTTGATTTAACTGAAAACTATCACAATGTGACGTTAGCAGAGCAAGCTGTTACCACCAAACAAAACCTCAACATGTACAACTACTTATCGGTGTGAATCAAAATTCATCTCTACAATGTGCAGCCTGAACAAAATACAGAAACAAACTGAAAGCTGAGGCTAATAGCGTATTGCCACAGCTATTCAAAGCACACAATACATAACTAATACCAACAACAGTATTTAACATTTATTGAGTCCTTCCCACAGATCAGTCCCTTTGCTACTTATTTAAATGGCCTCATTTTTGAATGCTTTGAGTAAATGTTATATACATTTGAACTTGTATGACAAAATTACAGTAATAGAAAGGTCACATTTCTCTTTTCTCTGTTGGTGTTTTGCATATACTTTGATTTGGAAAGGGAGGTCTGCTTCTACTTTTTCCTTTAATACACTACCCACTTGGGCACTTTATTGCAGGTTTCTTATTATTATTTGCTTCTCTGCTGTTTGTTTTATATGAACCTTACTTTTTCTCTAAGTAGGTTGTTAAATATGTTTTTTGAGAATAGGAATCAGGGCTTATACTTTCCCCTACTTCTTACACACAAAACACCCTATACACTCCCCTAAAACAAGGCTTAGCACAGCAGGACCCTAGGAAATGAACTGCTGCTTACAGAGAGAATTTTTAACTTAATTTGTGAATTCCTTAAATCTGCATTTTGCTTAAATGCATTTCACTGAAAGTGAGGTACATATAGGAATTCCCATAAATTTTTAGTATGCTCTAATCTTAACATTATGTTGTAGATTATAATAATACGTGGATAGCAATACAAAATATTTAGTTTTAGTAACAGTAAAATAATCTATAACAACATGTTTTCTTTGTTAATTTAGGTGTCATACACCTCTGCCTGGTCAACACAGTATCTGTGTATTTTCTGGCATTAGCTTTGGGACTGTCCTGTAATCTGCCAGGCTGAGAAAAGTACTACTTTACATACTAAAACTTATTGGACTGCACCACCAAAAATTAACTAGTGTCATTGTTGTAATTTAAGATCAGAGAAGCTCTATGAAGCCTTCTCCTAGTATGCTGGATCAGTTGAAGTCTGGACTTTTTCAAATGACCCTGAGTATTCCAGAGAAAGGTGGATATAATGAGAGTAGATAACATTTGGCCTTCAGAAATGAGAGACTGAGGCTGGAGCTGCTGAATGGTTGTTTTTTCTTTTCTTTTCTTTTCTTTTCTTTTTTTTTTTCCTGAGGCAGGGTCTCACTCCTGTTGCCCAGGCTGGAGTGCAGTGGTGTGATCATGGCTCACAGCCTCAACTTCCTGGGCTGAGATGATTCTCAGCCTCCTGAATAGTTGGAATTATAGGTACATGCCACCACACCTGGCTACTTTTTGTAGTTTTTAGAGACATGGGGTTTCACCATATAGTCCAGGCTGATCTCAAACTCCTGAGCTCAAGCAATCTGCCTACCTCAGTCTCCCAAATTGCTGGGATTACAGACATGAGCCACTGTGCCTGGCGAGTGGGTGTATCTTTTTTGTAAATACGGAATTTACAAAATTTGGAGTTGTTTTCTTTCTATTGCCAAGAATCATTTATAGGTCTCATTAAACGCCTTCCCCGAAATGAGTACACAGGCAGCCCTTTTCAATTACACACCTGAGGGATGAGTATTTCCCAAAGGGAACAGAATGAAAATAAGCAGTAGCTACTGAATTTGTGCATATTGTTAAGATGTATGACATATTTTGAGAATTTTGATATTCTTCTTTTGTTTTGAGGAAAGGACTATGAGAGACTGAATAAGGTATACTCTCATTGATTCCCATCTAATATAAACATATAATCAATGTGTGAAATAACTATACAGAAAATTAGCAATAGAGAGGGAGAATAAAACATTCTTCTAAACCATTCACTTAGACCGATAACAAAATTTAACAATTAATATTTTAACCTTATACATATGCAGACTCCTTTTTTCACCACACTAGCCCTCTCCCCATACATGTATCATGCATACTTCTAAGCACACTTCCTGAGTAAATTAAAATTCAATTTTTATAATTCATTAACAAAACCAGTAATTAGTTTACTATTGAAAAATGCCATTTTCTGTATTTTACATGCCATAACCAACTGTTATAATGTTCCCACTAAAAATTTTAATCTACTTTAAAAAAACAAAAATGAGTAGTTTAGTGCAGATAGTTTATCTTCCCCTGGAACGATTGCCCCCTTGAGTTTCTATTAGAAAACTGAATCTTCACCACCCCTCACTGCATTTCATCAGTAAATTACCAATGAAAAACAAAACTTTACGAGGAAGCAAAGTTGACTTCACTGATGTGGAGCATTAACGTGATTACTAAAGAAGACTTCCTTTGAATTTCTAATAAGAAACTCATCTTGAAAAGCTGAAAAGGTAATTTACACTACTATATATTCCCTGAGGGTCACCAATGAAAAAATATTTAATCATACAGTGTTTACTGTCTTAGAAGAATTTCCTTTTCTACCTATTCAAGTTCACAATCCTACACTGACAGTTTTTAACATCTTCTGATTTAGTAATTTTGCTGCATTTATATCGGTGAAGATTATATGCAGATCTCAGAGTTAAGTGGGTGGATCTGTCTAAGGGTAAGTACAATAGAATAAGATTTTAAAATCTTTAACTCAGTGGGGTGTCTATGTTTTATTCTAATGCTTAAATTTATTTCGATGTAATGTAAATGTATGATAATGTAGAAAGAAACAGTGTGATTTTTAAAAAATCAAAGTCATTAAATACTTGGAAAACCACAGATTCAGGATGTTGGAGCTTGAACACATCTGCATGTACTATAAGCCTTAATTTTAGATGTCTGTATTCCCCTTTGTAGTTTCTTGATCACCTGTTCTAAAATAATAGCATAAACTCTATGGATTAAAAATCAAAATCTGTACTTCCACATAGTATGGTCTCTGAAGGCTGAACAGTTACAAAGCCCTGGGCTCTTCAACTTTAAATGGTTACTTTACTAGAACACAGGCACAAAACACAATCTACAGTTCATAGTAGCATGTGCTTTTTTCAGTCATTGTTTTGTGCAAATTAAGCTCTCTTGACCATTCAGTTAATAAAAAGCAAATGTAGAACATGAGGGAAAAGCTCTTCTGCACAAATTATAAAATCATCATTCTGATAAAAAGCATGAAATTAATTATGTATCTCTGTATACCTTATGTCCAGAAACTTGTTCAAACTCTGGCATACAAAGGAGGGGTGACTACTAGGTGATCCTTCATACAAATGCCAGCAGGACAAGTGTCTAACACTGTGTAACAATTTTGCATTATTTGGAGAAGAAATCCAGAAAAACTTTTCCCTATTCACATTCATTCCATCTCTCTTCAATATATTTAAGGAATACTGAAACTATTTTTAAACTCCATCCTGCTCATTCACATCAACAACATTTTTACAAGTTCCTCACTCGTGTATAAAAACAGGTCTGTGGACAAATAATATAAGGTTGCAAATGTGCTCCTACTATTTTATGAAAGAAAGGTCTTTTTGTAATTGAAAATAGATCCTTTCAAAATCTGCAAAGGGCTCTCATAGTCTGCTCTAAAAATGTTATTGTCTAAACCATTTCTGGGACTAATTATTACATTATTTACTATGATTCGAAATCTCATGGAGGCTGAAGAAAAAATAAAAATGACTTTACAAGCCTAAATTTTGAAAGGTTATATCAAAATTGACAGGAACAAGGATGCAAAAAAAATAAATGAGTAACCGTCCATGAAAAATCAACTTAATGTTTATCTTGGCAAGCCTATTTCTTACGCATTTTATCAGAGCATTTCAAAATTGGTAGGAAAGCAATCATCACACTGAGGAAAAAAATTGCTTCTCTGGCCAAATATGATAAGTGATATATTCAGCTCTTCTACTTTGTATAGAAGTGAGTCCTCTTAAAAAGCAAATAAACCATTTATAACATTCATTTAAAAATCATAACATGTAATATATTTACATTTGGGGGGGTTCATGAATTTTTCTTCCTATTAATAGTTAGCATTTTCCATGTGTCCACCAGAATTCTACTTTTAAAGGTCCCAAATCAACTTTTATAAATACCATCAAAAGGTAAAAAAAAAATGTTTACCTACAGTATGAAAATAAAGAAAGAACTGAGAACAGATATCAGTGGGAACCTCAGATGCTTTCTCACTTAATATGTGGTATTTATTTAACCTTTACCACACTTAGGAAGAAAGAGTGGGCTTGGTATTTATGCCCACTGTGTGGAAAAACTCAATCTAAATAAAATTTAAATAAAGTATTTTAGTAAGCTATTAATGAAGAAATTGTTAAAGAAGTCTCTTCTAGTCCTAATCATATATACTGTATAGGGTAGATCAGTCAGTAGCTAATCAAATTAATTAACAAAATGTTATCTAGCATCTGTTTTGATAATTTATTGACAATTTAGATAATTTTTTGATTCTTCAACAAATCTTAACCATATTTGGTGTATTAGGAACATATAATGTGTTAGGAATCCATTATGTAAAATTTAGCAATTTTATTATTAGACCAGAGGCAATAAATGGAAAATTTACTTACATTTTATTCCTACTAAGAACTAATATGATAAATGGCATCATTCATAGAATTTTCACCTTTTAAGTCAGATGACAGAACAAAATAACACAAATTTGATTGAAAAGAACTAGGAAATTTTATGGAAAGAACTGTCTTCTCAAAAAGAAAAACAGATAAATCTATTTCCCAGACAGGTAAAATCATTGCAAGACATGGACATACTCTATATGCCTAAACACAACTTCTAAAAATATAGATAAAATTGTTTTTTAAAAGTTTAAAATTCTAAGGAGCTAAAACTGCTCTGAATCTGTTTAAACAGCATGATTACCATATCAATCTAGTTATCTTCTTAGATATAGATTAGCGTTTTAAAACTGTTACTCTTGTTTGCAATTCCATAAAGCTAAGAAGTCCAAAAAAAATGTGAATGATTTCTGCAACACAAAATATTCTGATTTTGTTCATAAATGTTAGTTATCCTTTGCCTATGTACTGAAGTGGCTGTTTATTTAGGCATGAAGATTCCACACATGGAGCATTAGCAAAATGATTTTTCATCTCAGTAAGAAGGCATTAATTCATCATCAATAACACTGATCCTGTGCAAATAGAAAATACAGTGTTTTTCAGACATGAGCAGGAACAGCTCTTAATTTAGGCAGTTACCACATAGGATGATCTTAGTGTTACAAGGCCCATTTTCTCCAGAATGTCTTTGGTGGCAGTTCAAAATTAATACCAAATGTATGTGAGATGGCTCAAAAGACCACTGGAATATGTGCTTATGTTACCCTGGAGTGAGAAAATATGATTGACAAGCAAGGGAAAGTGTAATGGGACACAGAGAAGGAGAATATAGTCAAACTTTCTTGCACTCACTGGCTCAGCTTAGGATGAATCAAATTATCCAGAAGTAAACTCCAGAAGAACAAGAATTTGGCATTAAGCAGACAAAAGCAACAAAATCGGCTTTTCTTATTTGTGGGGTGTGGGATGCAAGCAACAAATGTGCCTGGATGGCCAGTGAGTATGGAAGGAAAAGGATCAAGAAATAAGGAGCTGTCTGAACAATGGGAGGACAGTATGAAGCTCTGGGGGCAGGCCTCACAACAACAAATGAAAGGCAACAGAAGTGTGTTAAACTTAAGCATCCTGCTTCGGGCTTTGCACTGGAAGTTAAAAAGCTCCTATAGTGTGTTGATGAACGAAAGAGTGGTACCGATTTAAAGGTACCTGTGGGGCACATTTAGCTAGTTTATGATGGGTCTAGTAGAACTAAGGTTATACATATATTGATATGGTTTGGCTTTGTGTCCTCACCCAAATCTCATCACCCAATTGTAATCCCAAGGTGTCAAGGGAGGGGCCTGGCAGGAGGTGACTGGATCATAGGGGCAGTTTCTCCTATGCTGTTTTTGTGATAGTGAGTGAGTTCTCATGAGATCTGCTGGTTTAATAAATGGCAGTTTCACCTTTGCGTTCACTCTCCCTCTCTCCCTCTCTTGCTGCCTTGTGAAAAACGTGCCTGCTTCACCTTCTGCCATGATTATAAGTTTCCTGAGGCCTCCCCAGCCATGTGGAACTGTGTGGTCAATTAAACTTCCTTGGTTTATAAATTACTCAGTCTCAGGTAATATCTTTATGGCAGTATGAAAATGGACTAATACATATATATAATTTGGACAAAAGCCTGCCACTATGAAAATTGTACATAGCTTTAACATTCTAGTTTTTAACAAAAGAACTAAGCAATCCATTTTTGCATGACTGACTCTTTGTCAATATTCAGATCTCAGCTTAAAGATTATATCTTCAGAGATGTCTTCCCTGACCACCTACCATCTCTCTTTCCATAACATCATGCTACCATAATTCTCTGAAGAACATTTTCTACTGTCTAACAGGTTTCTTATTTATCTGTACACAATCCCTATAACATAAGCTCCATGACAGCAGAAAACTTGTCTATTATTCACCACTACATCTCCTAGAAGAAGCTCATAGTACACACTAAATGAATATTGAATGAACAAATGGACAAGTGAATGGTCAGATGGATGAAAACATAGAGACTTCAGCAAAACTTCAATAAATATCTGATGATAGTATTCTGAAAAAAATAAAAATCTACTTGGGGCTATCACATACTGCAAATATGACTTTCATGTCTATCTGCACAGTCTATGAATCATAGGGTATGTTTTTTCTTAATGAAGGCTTTGATTTCTTAATGAAGGGTAGCTTGAACTCAGGTGGTCAAGGCTACAGTGAGCTATGATCGTGCCACTGTACTACAGCCTGAGCCACAGAGTGTGACCTCATCTGAAAATAAATAAATAAAGGCTTTGATTCACCTCCTATCAACTTGCTGGGTCAACTTGCCACAAAAACCAGTATTTAAAAAAATGCTTCTCAAATGGAATGGAAGCTGAACAAAACAATATAATTTTTTTCATGTGGCAGAAGTAATTGTAAACATGAATATAACATGTTTACATGTTTATATCATGTTTATCATCACTAATAATGGCTAAGATGTAGCATTCTTCAGAGAATATATGATTAGTTACTTAGGCTCTGAATTGCTATATTCAAGAAAATACTAACAGTAGCAATAGATAAGAGCAGAGTCATTAAAGACTCATCCTGCTTACTCAATAGTTACCAGCAACTACTTGATATTTCCATTTCCTGGAATACTAACATGAATAGCCTCATTAGAGTAAAGCTTTCCCAATGGGAATCCACCAAGATATGCCCACACCAGAACTAAGCAATACTATAACTACATTTTTTTAAAAACTCGAACTTCAATATAGTTGATCAATACTGGTTGAACTAAGCCAACAAAAAATACAGTATAAAACAACTTATTATATGATATAAGTAGATATTAACATATTTATATGTTACTTTGGGTACACAGAACATTGTAGGGGGTCAGTATTTTGCCTCTGTCCTCTTAGTTTGTTTAGGCTAGACCTGAGAATTAAACTGACCAAAGACAGATCAACAAGAGAAAAGCAAACAAATTAATTTAATATAAGTTTACATGGCACAGAAGACCTCATAGGGAAATGAAGACCCAAAGATGCAGTTAAGAGTTGAACATTTAGATACTGATTTATAGACAAAAGATTAGATAAATTTAGACAAAAAGCAGTAAACTGAAAATATGACAAGGCAAAGAGGCTTGAGTAGAGTCTTTTGGGTAGAGAAGGGACTAGGAAGATGAAGTTTCACGTTTGTTTGTATGGATTTTCCTTGGCCTCAACTTACCATCCTAGATATGAATGATACTTTCCTTCTGGTATAGGGAGGAAGGACATCTTTCACATGGAAATTTCATCCCTTGCTTTTAAGAAACAGAAGGAAGGTCAGAGTGACCTTCTTGCCCCTGCTGTTTATCAAGTGCCTTTACCTCAAAATAGTTAATATGCTAGAATGGCATGTCTCAGGATGGCATATTCTTAACTCCTTCATCATCTTTCATTCTCTTAACTGACACTTTATTAATCAAAATGTTTCCAACACTACAATGTATGAAAAATCATAACCATAAGAATACAATCATTTTCTTGATCATCTCACAGAAATTAAGATTGTCTAGTATGGGTTTACTGCTATGTACTCCAAAAAGTAATGTTTTTAGTATTGTTTACCTGCAAATAACCTATATTCAAAATTAATTAAACTATCCCAATTGATATCTCAATGACCTAAGCATTTCAGGAATCAAACTATTTATACTATGGTTTTTATAATCTAACCATATTCACAGCTAGCATTCTAAATGCAATCACTGAAATAAAAATAGATTCTTTGCAATTGTATTATTTGCATAGCATACAAATTTTTAAAGATTAGGAAGTAGCTTAGATCTTTGGACTGTGTTACTTTAGCAAGAAAACAATTCATCCTATGAAACCATCATTCTGAACCATCTGAAAAAAGTTTTTAACTTTTAATTATGAAAAATTTCCAACATCTAAAAAGCAGAGGGAATAGTATAAGAATTTGCATTATGCATCACCCAGGTCAACAATGAATTCATGGCTAATCTTATTTCCTTTGTATGCTGACCTACTCATCCTTACATCAAACTGTCTTTAAACAAATCTCAGAAATTATGTTGTTATTATATAAGTATTTCTACAAGTATTTCTAAAACATCTTCAGATCTAAAATACTTGTATAACGTAGGTTCTGGATGGTTTTATTTAACTGTTTATACCCTTCCAGGAGGCTGGTTTTATAACACAAAATTAAAATATGCTTTAGAAGGACTCCTAGGAGACTCTTCTTGATAATTTACACAATATCAACAGCATACATTTCTATTACCCAAATATTCCTGGCTTCTTTAGGTACTTTCTGGCAGACTCTGACTGTAAAATTTTTGTTCTATTTTTAAGAATAAAAATTAGAAAGAAAAGGCAAGTTATAATGTCATAGCTTTAATCATCTCTAGAGCCTAGTTTTCCTTCCTTTCTTTGTTTTCAAGGGGAAACTGCTCATAAGAAGATCAATTCATTCTTGGAATTGAGATGTACTGAGACAAATTTAGACATTTCACTACAAATACAGATGGAGCTGTAAACATAAAAGATCAGAACATCAGAAATTCTGCAGCAAAAATCTGTGATTACCAGAGCTTTCAGAGGGAAGACCTTTTGGGGGAGAAACAGTGAATGTCTACACTGCTCTCCAGCTTAAAGAGTTTGTTCTTCAAGTCTTTGGACTTAAAATTCGGAGAGCTCCCAAATAAGAGTAGGGCTATGCCATTTTTACATCAGCCACTTGTTTCTGGGCATACTCAGAGGAGAGGCTCATTGAAGAACCCCTTCAGAACTTTGCTTTCAAAGCTTAATTATGAATGGAATAGCATAGCTGGAAGACAGAGAAATTCAATGTGTGTACATAGACCTCTGTCCACAAGCCAAGATTTTATTTCCAAAGGAACACAGGGCCTTCTCATTGAACAATGCCGTGGTTAGCTCATCATACTGACACAGGGCCTGTGCCAGGGCATTTAAGGCTTTCGATGATCCACTGTTCATTACTCCCTGATGCTTGCCAAAGACCAGACTGAGCCCATTCAGTATAAACTTAGTGCGGGGCACAATCAAAGGAGGTCAAGGAAAACATGAACAAGTGTTTTGTATGCAGAATACAGCCACTGGCAGTGTCTATTAATGTAACAGTTCTCAGCTAATTCCTCTCATTTAGAAAATGGCTTTTGAACTAAATTGAGTTACCTCTCTGCCTTATTTCAACACTAAGTGATACAAAAAGAGGAGAAAATGTTTATAATTAGCCATTTTAAAATATACTTTGTGATAGTAATTTCCCAAGCAATCTTCTCCCACGCTTCTCAATAGTGCATGGGCAGGGGAAAGTATTGGACAAAAAGTACCAACTTTTAATTACCACCTACACTAATCTGGGCTTTTATTTTAATGAACAAAAATGTTTCAAAGCTACTAAAAATACAAAATTGACTATACAGGGCATGCCACTTAAGTTTGGAAGAAATGCTAAGGATATACTTTGCAAAAAGTTCAAAGTAGACATTACAGAAGTAAAAAACTGCTTGAGAAACTGGCACATTTGACAGAGACCTGTGTGAATGGGTTCACAAGTTCCCAGGGCAGCTGCACTCCAGGACTAGGGCAACTGGTGCAACAGGGAATTTAAGTGGCTGGGGCCCAAGTGAGATGAGTTGAATTCGTTTTGGCAGCTTGTACTCTGCCCCAAGGAAGAAGGATTAAATACAGCCTTGAGAGAGAGATGTTCATTAAAGTGTTTCTGTCTCCAAAGAGGGACATTCACAGAGTCAGAATCTGAAGAGATACAGAGGGCATAAAAGATCCTAGTACCAAAACAAAAACTCTGAAGTGACTTAGCGCTATTTTTAAGTGCTGAATTTTTTTAGTTCTGTATTAATTTTCAGTCTCAAATTAAGAATATAAGTTATTACAAATTTTAATTTTCTTTCACTAAAAATGGCTTTATGTCTATCAAAAGTTTTAACACTAAGGTAGCCAAACCAATCTTCCAACCAGACAGACCTGAATTTTAATGCTGATTTCACCACTAACTGAGATCTCTGCAAATTGCTTAAACCTTTGTAAGATACTGATTCCTTATCTATAAAATGAAAATAATGCCTACATTACTCCTTTGAATTTGAAGTGGGTGTATTTGTGGGGTGGGGTATCTCCATTTTAGCTTAGGCCACTCTGTTGGTCAGAAGGGCTCCAGACCACAGCAACTGTGTTACTTTTGGCTTCTTTTGTTTTGCTTTCATTTAAGTTCATCATTGCACAATGGTGTGTGTAGACATACAGTACCAAAAAATAAATAAATAAATAAATAACAAGGCAAGAGAAAAACCTTCATGAAAAGATACTTCTGCAAACATACACTCAGGAATAATGTCTCCCTGTGTGTCACTAATGTTTAACCATCTAAAGAATTCCTGGCAGAATTAATATATAAATAATATCTTTAATAGAATAGAGAAATCTTATGACAAAGCAATTTTCTCATAGTATTTTTTTTTGCCAGTGACATTTATTATTCTAAACACTGTAAAGCAAAGTTGAGAAATTAAATAAAAGATGTAATATCAACTAATAGCACCAGGTAAAATATGTTATAAACACCACAATGAAGTTAATCAGAGGGAGAGATGGTATTTGCCATAAGAATTACTGGGTACTTTGAAAATATGTATAACATCTTCTGAAGCTGTAAAACTCTTTCATTTTTCTGTCTCTAAAGGTTTTATTTTATGTGAGTCAGTTAATCTGTCTTTGCTCTGCTTAAAACCATCAGCTGTGAATTCACTTGGGTAGAATTTGGAAAGCAATCAGAGCAAAAGAGACCCATTTCATCAGCTTTATACAATTATGCAAAAGGTAACCTGTATTCAGTAATTCAATTTCTAAAAGTTCAGGAAACTTCCTGCAGCTTATGGTTTTAAGCAGCAGCCATTCTGCTTTCCAGAGGCATGAAGAACTTTAAAATTCAAATAGCATTCATTAGAAAATGCACAAAGGCCATTGCCTGTTTCAAAAACAATACATTATTTGCTACTGTTAAAAATGATCTTTTGGTCACTAGATTCTATCATTGCTATCTTCATTGTGAACCTTTAGTATAAAATACTATTAATCTAATTTAGGAAAAAATAAAATATAACATCAATCTTTGCGTGAATCAAAAGTAAACAAATGTATGTCAGAAGATTAATTTTGAGCTTTTATATCATGTATTTATCAGGCAATCTCATACTCCTGTAGTAAAACTTTTTACTTTTCAACTGTTTGAAGACAAAGAAGAGATACTCTTTTTCATTTACACACAAAGCTTATCTTTTTCCTTGATGTAATAGGTATTTTTCCAGTAGGGCTTTTATTATAGTTAAAAGAGTAACAGGTCTCTTCCATATTTTTTGTATTGACTACATGTATTTGAATTCTCAAAAAGTTTTCCTTCCGTTACCCTTTCTTTCAATCCCCAACCAAATCACTGTTTTACTTTTTGTTGATTTACCCTTTTCATTCCCCTCTACCTGCTATCCTTTCCCCTCATTTTACAAAGCAAATTGTTTCAGACAGCATGCCTTATGCTGGGCCTTCTCAAATTTCTGACATCAGTTTTATTCTTTCTGCAAACCAAATATTACTCTTTTTTTTTTTTTTTTTTTTTTTACATTTCTATATTTATTGCAACACTATTCACAATAGCCAAGATCTGGAAGCAATCCAAGTGTCCATCAACAGGTGAATGGAGAAAGAAAATGTGGTACATATACACAATGGAACATTATTCAGCCATGAACAAGAATAGAATCCTGTTATTTTATTTTTTTTTTTATTGCATTTTAGGTTTTGGGGTACATGTGAAGAACATACAATATTGTTGAATAGCTACACACGTGGCAGTGTAATTTGTTGCCTTCCTCCCCTTCACCTATATCTGGCATTTCTCCCCATGCTATCTCCCCCCAACTCCCCACCTCCCACTGTCCCTCCCCTATTTCCCCCCAACATACCCCAGTGTATAGTGCTCCCCTCCCTGTGTCCATGTGTTCTCATTGTTCAACACCCGCCTATGAGTGAGAACATGCGGTGTTTGATTTTGTGTTCTTGTGTCAGTTTGCTGA
>CAUYQU010090635.1:0-29237 GCA_963574635.1 Cheracebus regulus
TTGGGGGGAGATAGCATGGAGAGAAATGCCAGATATAGGTGAAGGGGAGGAAGGCAACAAATCACACTGCCACGTGTGTACCTATGTAACAATATTGTATGTTCTTCACATGTACCCCAAAACCTAAAATGCAATAAAAAAAAAAGAAAAAGAAAAGAAAAAAAATAATAATACTGAGAAGAGTGTAAGCAGAAGTACAGAATTAGAAAAGGACAGGAATGTTTGGGGAAGTACTAAAATTTTTCTTCTTCTAGATAACTGAATGGGAAGTGAGAAAATCAACTATTAAGGCTGAAAATAAAATGACAATATTTTAAAGGTCAGGGTAAATAAAATGTGGATTTCACCCTATATGTATCAGTGGATAGTTTGAATCTGATAGTGAAATATTCAGAACTTTAAGAAGAGTATTCTGACATTGTAGAAATGGTTGGACATTTGAAATATTTGCATGTAGAAAGGAAAACTGGAATTAAGGTATTTTCAGTGAAAATTAATGTTTTGAACATTGCCAAAGTAGAATTGATGGAATTTGGCTTCTGTGAATGAAAGAGGCTATTAAACGGTTCTGAGGTGTGTATCTGAATAAACAGAACGGTAATACTCACAAAATGAGCTGGGAACAAAGTGTAGGCATTCTTTTCTAGAAAAGGATAGGTAAGGCATTTATGATACTAAAGTGTAGTGATCCAACTTTTTCTTTCTGGATATAGTATTCTCAGCATGACTTTGTGTTCTTTAAGGAAATCATTTAACTTCTGTTCGCTTTAGATGACATTTCTATTTAAGACAGAAAAAGTGTGTGTGTGTGTGTGTGTGTGTGTGTGTGTGTGTGTGTGTGTGACAGAGAGAGAGAGAGAGAGAGAGAGAAATTAACCAAAAGCCTGACATCATAACATTATCACAATAGTTGCTATATTGCAGTGAGGATAAAGACCTCATCTATGCAAATATAAATAGCACTGTTATTATTCAAATAACATGTATTCTATCCACATAGAATATTTGCTTAAGCTAGACTGCTATCTTTTTATAGAGTATGTTTTCCTATAGCCAAAGGCAGGTTCTATGTGTCTAAAGGGTGCTCTTAGGTCATAGCTCAAGGGAGCATCATTTGTTCCCAGAAAGAAGTCAGTCCTAGTCAGTCCCTGTTTTTCTTCACTCCAGAGTTAGCTACTGTATAAAATGGCCTGGGCAATAAAACAAGAATCCCATTCTTTCTCTCTCCCTCTTTCTCTTCCTCTTTCTTTCTTTCATTCTTTTTTTCTTTCTTTTGCTGTTTCTTTCTTTCTCCTTTTCTCTCTTTTTCTAAAATCTCTTCCTCTTTTTAAAAAAAAAAAGAAAAAGAAAAGTAAAATGACTTGCTTCAGGTTAAGGCAAACTAGCTTAAGAATAAGTAAGGGAAAAAAAGATTAGAGAAATTTATAAAATATAATTTTTACACAAAACAGGAGATTAAGCATTTGTAAAAACTACCACAATGCAAGGTAGTATGGTGGGGATATCTTGTGATTAGTACTGAATCCTACCACGGTTGATAGGAACGAGGAAACATCCTTGCTTTCCACTGGAGCACACAGGGAAGATTTTAGAGTGAAAGTCATATTAAGTTGGCTCTTAAAAATGTGACCCTTCATGCTTAAACTCCCTTGAAAGCTCCCTCCTTTTTTTCTCTCCTTTCCTTTATGGCATCTCCCCAGCTCCCTCAGGTACAGACTTCCTCATGGGCTTTCTGTTCTCTAACCCTCATCAAAATGTGCTACCAACTAAAAAGTTGAGAAAACTATAAATAAACATTAGAACTAGAGCTATTATAGTTACCTTCTTTCCTGGGTATTTGTAGTTTAACATGTAGGGAACAAAATTAATACATAGCCACGGGTAGAATTTCAGGAATTTACAATAGTACAGGTAATTTCCAGGATAAGGACCTTGTCAGCAGCTAGGATATCAGCTCTGCCTATCGATTTTAAGTGACCCATAATCTATAGCTACATTCCAAAAGGGTGAATCAGAAAAATAACAGAATGGCAAGTGCAACATGACCTTTTCGTGTTCATCTTTAAAAAGATGAGAAGAGAGCAGTACTTTATTATTGTGCAACATACCAATGTCAGGACAGAATCCAAAGAATTTTTAAGAGGATGTGAAAAAAAAATGACTAGTGAGAGCTTTCCTTGGATTGTGTCTTGAGTGAACACTAGTCAAAGAAAATATCACTTACATACCTTAGAAGTGTAGAAATGTATGTCAGGAACACTTGATATTTGGACTGTTGAGAAACCTGAATATTAAATTGGAAGCCCTGCATTACACATGTTATTGCCAAATCATTACACAGCTTTTCCTTGAAATACCCTCTTGCTTTAGTGAGGAGAATACTTTGATCATTACCGAGAATTTCTCTAGAAATTTTTGTACTGTTTCTCTGCTTGAGGCTGAAAAGGTATGCCCTCTGAAATCTCCCTAAATAGGGTTTTTCTTGGAGTATCTTTTTGTTTCACTTCATTTTGTTTACTGGAAACTTTATTCTTTGAACACCTGGACTTCATTGCAGCACTTGTTTCTCTACATGCATGCAAATGCCTATGCCTAATGGTCAATTAATAAATCAAAAAGAATACCTGATTTCCTCCTGTTGAGGTAGAAGTTTCTACCAGAAATACTGGCTGATACATATGGTTTTAAATTTGTATTATGCATGAAAAACAAGGAACTGTTAGGTGGCTAGTGCAGTGTAGTAGGCACAATGGAAACCAGAACAACTTGAAAAGATCCTTGTGGAAAACACTATGTGTATGTTTAGAGGAAAAAAAAATGTAAAGACTCCTTTCGGGCAGTTAACTTCTACATCAAATATAAGTAAACTTAATATAGCTTCAGAATGAGTTTTTAATGCTTTGGCTTGAAATGTAAGCAACAGCAACAAAAATTGGTAGAAGAAACCATTAAACATCATTGAGCTAAATTTGCAAATCAAGAGAAGTAGAGTAACGTACTTGTTTTTAAAAACAAGAACGATGACATGAGTAAAGATAATCATCCAAACATATTTCTACTCAAGTACAAATACATGAAATCCACAGCTCCCCATTGACATGGTTGTTTCTCTGGGATTGAGTCTCTTGTGTTCACTGCTGAGTTAAAGAAGTGTCAGCTCTGATTCCCCTTACCTCTGAAGTTCCTGAGAGAAATCAAAGGTGTGAATTACCGCAGAGCTACTGAAGATACAACCTCTGATATGGTTTGGCTGTGTCCCCACCCAAATCTCATCTTGAATTGTAGTTCTCATAATTCCCACGTGTCATGGGAGAGACCAAGTGGTAAGTAATTGAATCATGGCAGCAAGTGGAGGTAAAGGGGGGTTCCCATTCTGTTCTCGTGATAGTGAGTAAGTCTCACGAGATCTGACGGTTCTATAAAGGAGAGTTTCCCTGCACACGCTATCTTGTCTGCCACCACGTAAGATGTCCCTTTGCCCTTCCTTCATCTTCTGCCATGATTGTGAGGTCTTCCCAGCCATGTGGAACTGTGAGAGAATTCATTAAACCTCTTGCTTTATAAATTACTCAGTCTTAGGTATGTCTTTATTAACAGCATGAGAACGGACTAATACAGCCTCTCATCAGAGCTGTTCATAGCATATTGGTAAGTTATATGGACTAGCTCAGGGAGGTCCCCAGGTTTCTGAAGCAGGACATAAATTATAAGTAATGACCATCTCCATGGTCACTGTCATCTCTGTTCCATGAAAACTCTGGCTAAAACAGTTGGAGATAAATTCAAGCTTGATCTGCTTTCCAAAAAAAGGGACTCAGAACAATATTGAGTTTTCAGACCTCTTAAGCATAGTTCTTTCTCAGTTTCTTTCTGTAAAATTTAATTGCTAGTTATTGAAGTTTCACCAATGTACTCGGTATAGGCCAGGTTCTGTGGAAGGCTAGAAAGAGATCAATGATGTGACCCACATGTAGGCTTTCTTCCTTCTGACTGGAAAGCCCTTCCTGTTTGCCTGGTCCTTCTCCAGCCGTCACCATTATTTCTTGATGATGAAGGTAATTCCCAGATTCTAACTTCTCCACTACAATGGACTGAATGAATATTTGTGTCCTGCCCCCAAATTCATAAGTGAAACCTTAACCCCCAATGTGATGGTATTATGAGGCGGGGCCTTTGGGAGATAATTCGTTCATAAGGGTGCAGAGTTGGTGAATGAGATTAGTGCCCTTATAAAACAGACCTCAGAGAGCTCTGTCACCCTCTTTCTGCCATGTGAGGATAGAAACAGAAGACAGCCATTTGCAACCTGAAAGAGGATCCTCACCAGAACCCAAGCATGCAGGCACCCTCATTTTGGATTCTAATCTCCAGAACTCTGAGAAATGAATTCTGTTTTTTATAAGCCACCATCTATAGCACTTTGTCAGAGCAGCCCAAACTGACTCAGACATTCAAAAGCCTTCTCTTCTTTCTGCTGTGCTCAACCTCATTTTCCTACCTGACTACAAATTTCTTGAGGTCTGGAGCCATGTTACTCGTCCCTGAAATCTCGGAAGTATCTGGCACTGTGCCCGGTACATACTATGTACCAAATATTGGTTGGATTTTACAGCCAAGTTCCAGATGCATAAAGCAACAAGTCACAATAATATTTTAAAATAATGGATAAGTAGGTGACAAAATGAGTCATCTATGCAAAGATAATGCAGGAATTCTGAGAAAAGAAACGCATATGAGCGTTGAGAAAAGCATCATGGATAAGAAGGGGAGGGAGTTGGGCACCAATGGAAGACAGGAACTGAATAAATATTAAAATGGGGGAAGGAAATATAGATTTACAGGCAAAGGTGTTATCATTAAGAAAGCTCTTTTTTTTAGCAGAAATAATTTGGAATCATGAGAAAATTTCCTGGCTCAAGTGGCAAATTCAGCCTAAGAAGAATAGGAAATAATGATAATATCTAATTTTTATGATGCATTTTAAAAGAGAGAAGTTATTCTTCTAGTCTCAGAAATCTTTCTGAGTGCCTTAGAAATGAAAAAATTCTATTTTACATATGTCCTGTGACCTGCATAGCAAATGCAGTCAATCACAACACCACAGCTAACATTCTCTGTGTTCCAGGCACGATTCTGAGTTGCTTTCCATTCAATGGGCACTAATCACAGATTATTTTCACTTTATAATTTAGGAAATTGAAATACAGAGAAGCGAAAGGATTTGTCTAAAATTGCGTATCTAGTACATAATGAACATACAAATCTGGGCTCCCTGACCCTATCACCAGTTCTTTCCAACATTGTCTTCCTCAAGATAGCTAAAATTGTTTCCTGGAGTTTCAAAGGATGTGTCAGATGTTGCTTATAGCCAAAGAATAAACATACTATATATTTCTGGAACATCTATTTTATCCTCCAAAAAATTTGAAAAACAATTACATATACATTTTTAAAATATTAATTTTAAAAACAAATGAGAAATTAAACCAAACTCAGCCTTTAAGAAGACCTCAAGGATAATTAATTGCTCTTTAAGAAAAGTTAAGGCTTTTCAACAACAGCTAGCTATAATGGGTGTTTTCGATGTTGACTATTCAGCATCCGTGCTGTCTTTCCTTTGAGCATCTAATTTACATCGCCCAGTGTCCTATCGCCTCCCATTGAGTGCAATCTTAGAGTACCAAAAAACAAGGAGTGCTCCCTCAAATGGTCAAGAGGGAAGCATAAAGTCAAAGCTAAGCTAACCAGATTTTTCTCTTCCAGGATTTTGAATCTTCAGCTTAAAGTCAGAAAAGATGGTTGGAATTCAAGCCTTCGAGTTCTGCTGGCTCACTGACTGATAAAAGCAACAGAGTTTTGTTGCCACTGAAACCCCTGGATCTAGCTGCTTCCTGAACTTTCTTATGCTGGTTCTAGTGCTTTCTGTTCATTCTGGGATATCACTCAACAACTTGCAACGAACTCCCTTTTCACTTACATTATTCGAAACCTGTTTACATTGCTTGCAACGGAAGGACCTTGATGAATGCATCAGTTCTCCTAGTGCATCTAGAACGTTAAGTTAATATAACAAACTAAGCACATTACATACAACCCAGTGTGTGTGTGTATGTGAGATATGTATATAGATGAAAATAACAACAAATAGAGGTTCAGATCAGGGAGAAAAAGTTGTGAGTCTGGTCTGGTAGATCTTTCACCTTTTGTCCAGTGCCTTAGACAGTAAAATTTATAAAATCAATAAATATACCCAGGCACTCTTATCTTACCTTTCTTGGACATATTAGAGCATTAACTCATTTTGTTGCATAGGCACATATCCATGCTGGATGCATATCTAGTTTCCTCCACAGAAAATAATCCCTTGTCCTTAGGATCCATGACTCACTCCTCATTCACTCTTCTAGACCAGTATACAGTGCACAGCACTTAGTGGTCTCTGAAGACAGTTTTGTTGACTTGATTCATATAACCTCCACTTAGAATTGTGGAAACATATTTCTGAAAGAGACTTAAAGATGATTTAATCTAGGCTTTAACAACAAAGAAATCAAAAGTTAGATTTTATAGTGATTGAATAGATGACCTACAAAATTGGAGACAAACTGGGACTAAAAGTCCAGGTAACTGACTTCAAATCCAAGTGAATGAATCGCCCATTTATTTCTCATGGCCACACTTTATCATCCAAGAGTCTAAATGCATTTGGCTTTATAGTAAGTACTTCCAACGTTTGTACTTGAGGGATAATCCTTACAAGCCCAGAAGAGGGATAGGTCATTCTAATTCAATTCAACTGGAGTATAAATTCCAAAGGCAGAGTTTACGCCATTCTCTTCTCTTTCTTTCTAGCTTCCGGGCTCACCTCGCAGCCTACCAGGAACATGTGGGCCACAAATAAAACATCTGTTCAGGACACACATTATGGATGTAGACTTGCCACTTACCGGGGTGAGGAAGGACATGCTCTTTAGAATACAACATACGAGGCTCAGAAGCTTCTTAAATGAGATGTCCTGGCTTTTTAGAGCAAGAGTTGCAGGCAGCCTTTTGACCTATTTGCTTCCCACATGATCTGGACATCTGGCAGCTACCTTCTCCCTTCCCCAACTCTCCATGTCTCACTGGAAATACTAATGTCTGGGTATCAGCTCCCCCACAAGAAAGGCATTTTTGGGTCTGAACTTTGAAATTTCTCATTGAAAATCTCTGGATTACGGGAAATTACATGCAAATCCACTCAAGATTACCAAATTATTTAGCAAAGAAGAATTTGGCTGATTAAAAATATCATCCAAAGCACTTTTCCTGCTAAAAAATTGAGTTCTTTCCACACCTTGCTTTCAGAATGAAGCCATGTTTTTTAGAGAAATACACATTTTTAAAGATGTCTGACACATATTTGATTAACACCTATGGCTAAGAGCCTTTATGCTTTTGGTGGTCTGGCTGAAGAAAAGGGTCATAAAATTTCACCATGGAAAATTAAGATTTAGAGTTATCATCACTGTCTACAAATATGCCCTTTCCCTATGGCTAAAATTAAAAAGGCACCAAATCCTTGCAGGACTGTTATTCATGAGGAAATTATCTTTTCCAGAAGAGAAAGAGTCATCCAAGGGAAATTATGACATTATAAACAGAGAGAGGAGCGAAAAGAGCTTTTTAAAAAAAAGTCAAAATGAATGCCCTTGGCCATGAAAGTTAAATGCTGTTATATGCTGTTCCAAGTAGACTCACTCAGCTATCATGCTTACCACGTAACATACTGGGCCATGTTTTTAGGGACACTATTTCATTAATCCTCAGAGTTACTTCATGAGTAGATGTTGCTATTATCTCCATCATACAGTTGAGTAGGCTGAAATCATGTTATTGGAAAATGATGAAACCAGCTTTTGAACCTAGTTCTTGTCTGACTTGTAAGGGAGTATTTATTGCATATGCTTTGCTACCACACGCAACAGAAATAACAGCAGGCTCTAGAAATGATATATAGTATAAAATATATAGTCTGACATTATATTTATATCTGGATTCTGTTTTCACTACCTATTAGCAAATGAGATATGGTACAATCTACTTAACTTTTCCAAGCCTCTGTTTGCCCGTCTGTAAACTAATGGTAATAAAAAATAACATGATCTGGGTGAGGTGGCTCATGTCTATAATCTCAGTACTTTGGGAGGACTAGGATGGCAGATTGCTGGAGTCCTGGGATTTGAGACCAGCCTGGATAATATGGCGAAACCCCGTCTCTACTAAAAATACAAAAAATTAGCCAGGAGTGGTGGCACGTGGCTGTAGTCCCAGCTACTTGGGAGGCTGAGGTAGAAGGATTGCCTGAGCCTGGAAGCGGAAATTGCAGTGAACTGTGATTGCTTCCGTTTGGGTGACTGAGAGATACCCTGTCTCAATAATAATAATAACAGGCCAGGTGCGGTGGCTCATGCCTGTAATCCCAGCACTTTGGGAGGCCAAGGCAGGCAGATCACAAGGTCCGGAGTTTGAGACCAGCCTGACCAACATGGTGAAAATCCATCTCTACTAAAAATACAAAAATTAGTGGGACGTGGTGGTGTGCGCCTGTAAACCCAGCTGTTCAGGAGGCTCAGGCAGGAGAATCAGCAAACCAGGGAGGCAGAGGTTGCAGTGAGCTGAGATTGCGCCATTGCACTCCAGCCTGGGCAACAGAGCAAGACTCCATCTCAAATAATTAATAATAATAATAATAATATTAACAACAAACAATAATAACAACAACAACATGCAGTTTTGTTGCTAGGATTAAATGAGAAGAGTAAAACTTCTGGCATATAGCACTTACTGAATGGCTTTGTTCACTGCCCTTGAGTAGTTCTGATTTTGAAATAGACAGCAGCTTACGTGTTATTCTAGTCTGAAAGCAGGAAGTAGAGGAACCCACTGAGAATCCATGGAAGAAGACAAGGATGTGGTCCTTGGACAGGCACGGCTTTGCTGCCTCTCCTTTCCGTGAGCATGGGAAAGTGGACTTGCACTGTGCAACATCCATGCTGGCCTCATTGTCACTTTATACTGAAGTGAAAGCAGCAGCTCCGAATCCTAGTGGCATTAATAGCACGGGACGTGTGTGCAAGACAGGCATGTTCAGAGTCTGCACCATATCAACAGCAGCAGCAATCATAATAGTAATAAATACTTGTGAAGCCCCTTACCCGTGTGCTTACTGGCTGTCAGGACAGAAAATAAATCTTATTTTTGTAGTTGAGAGTGTGGTGCAAATCAGTACATTGTGTCGGCATCACAGTGTCCTCATCTTTTTCTGACTCCACTCCTTCTTTCTACTCCCCAGTGGTGCACTTGTTCCTCTAGATTTCAGTGAACAATTGAGTTGTTCCATCTGGCTTTCCTTTTGATGATGAAACGGACTGAAGAGTGGGCCATAGCGGGTGTTTCAGGTCCTGTGTGAATCCAAGAGTGACAGAAACTGGTTCTTCCTGGAATCTTCTGCATTAAACAACTTCAAGACACAGTTTGCCCATCATAACATAACATCCCTGATACTTCATTATGTCAACAAGACCCCCAGATCTATTATTCTACTTATTAAAGAGTGACAAGATGGTCCTCTTTGTTTGGCCTAGGTTGGTGTGGATCATGGCCTCAGGAGGAGAGGAAAAACTCTCTGAAATATGAGGAATAGAGAATACAATTTGTCACTGCCCATTTGTATATAATTTTATAGTTTATAAAGGAATTTTACAATCTGAAAATTAATTCCCTGAAAACACAGACTGCACAAAATTGCTATTGAAAATAGAGAAATGGAAATAGATAGTGGTAATAATATGTACAACTTTGCTTTTATAACTTTTCATGAAACCACTTGTGCTGTTTTATGCATTTTAAAAAATCATTATATATCATGAAATTAAGACAGTTGTATACACTTAGTTTTCTGCTACATTTCTCAAGATTGAAAATAAAAATTGAATGTATCTTTGACTAATCATCAGAGAAAGACAAGTTAAAACCACAGTGAATATCACCACACACCAGGTAGAGTGGCTGTTGTTAAAAATAAAGATAAATGTTGGTGAGGATGTGGAGCGAAGGGAACCTTTGTACATTGTCGGTGGGAATGTAAATTAGTACAGCCATTATGGAAAACAGTATGGAAGTTCCTCAGAAAACTAAAAATAGAATTCCATATAATCCAGCAATCCTACTCTTGGGTGTATATCCAACCGAATTAAAATCAGTATGTTAAAGAGATGCCTGCACACCCATGTTTATTGAAATGTGTTTCACAATAGCTAAGATATGAAATCAGCCTAGATGTCCATCAATGGATAAATATGACTGTGTTATATGTATACTATGTCTTACAATTCAGCCTTGAAAAGGAAATTCTGTCATTTCCAACAACAGGAATAAACCTGGCTGGCATTATGCTAAGTGAAATAAGCCAGATACAGAAAGACAAATACTATATCATCTTATTTATATATAGAATCTAGAAATGTTCAGCTCAGAGAAGTAAATTAGAATGGCGATTTTAGAGAAAGAAGTGGTGTGGTGCTGGAGGCAGGAAGGGGGAGATGTTGGTCAAAGGGGACAGATGCAGTTAGATAAGAGGAATAAGTTTTTGAGGCTTATTGCACAGCATAATGAATATAGTTAATAATAATTTATTGTATTGAAAATTGCTAAGAGAGTAGATTTTAAATATTTGCATCTCAAAAAAATGATAAAGTCTTTGAGGTAATGCATTTGTTAATTAGCTAGGTTTAATCAGCCACAAGGCATACCTATGGCAAAATATTACATTGTACACCACAAATATATATAATTATAATTTGTCCATTGAAAATAAGATTTTAAAATGACAAAAAAAAGATTGAATGCACCTTTTCAAACCCTCAAGATGTACTGTTTATGAATAGGCACTTTTCCTGAATCTATTTTAAGAAGGTTATTTATTAAGGCTTGGTAGCCATACAAAATCAGCCAGAATGTAAACTATGAACGGCAAGAGTTTTATCTGGCTTTGTCTCACTGTGGTATTCCAGCTCCTGGTACAGTAGGCACTAAATAATTTTTTGTGGAATTGAGTAGGTAATAATTTATAACTTGGGTGCGTCTGTGCTGTAACAATCTCCATCTATCTGTAACCCCCTATCTCCATTCCTCTATCATGGTAATCCAGTCCTTTCCCTCTCCACCCTTCTCCCTATCTTTTCTCTTTTTCCATCATTCCCTCATATTATTAGACTCCTCATGACACACACACACACATACACACACGAGAGAGAGAGAGAGAGAGAGAGATCTTGACAGTATTCTTCACATCTGCCTGAACACATAAGAAATGTAAGTCATGCTGTCCTTAATCCCTTAACTGTTTAAGTTTGGATGTCTATAAGCCAATTGATTTCAACGCACATGTAACGGGTGATGTTACAGAATATCCTCTTCGAAGAGCATAACACTGTAGGCAAACATATCTATTGTGACCCAGAGAAATTCAAATTTGGTAAGATGATTGTATTAGCTCGTTTTCATGCTGCTGATAAAGACATACTGGAGACTGGGTAATTTGTAAAGAAAAAGATGTTTAATGGACTCACAGTTCCACATGGATGGGGAGGGAGGCTTCCTAATCATGGTGGAAGGCAAAAGGCAAGCCTCACATGGCACAGACAAGAGAGAATGAGAGCCGAGCAAAAACCTCTTAAAACCATCAGATCTTGTGAGACTTATTCACTTCCATGAGAACAGTATGGGGGAAACCACCCCCGTGATTCAATTATCTCCAACCAGATTCCTCCCACAACACGTGGAAATTATGAGAGCTATAATTTAAGGTGAGATTTAGGTGGGGACACAGCCAAACCGTATCAATGATGTTTCTTGTTTTTCCTCTATAACTTGTACACTTGTCTAAGGTATTTGCAGTGAATCAAATGTTAGGCAAAGCCGTGATGAGTTTTGCAATCTGAGGGTCCCAGCTGGGATAGCCTGTCACTTAAGTACAGTTTGCTGACAATGTGAGAAATAAGCCAGGAAATATAGTTCTTACACATATATAATTTTTTTCTACCTAAAAACTCTCATTTCCACCAAAATGAATATGATAAAATCTATAGCAGAGTTGCTTCTCAATTTGTTTTTAATTTCACAAATATTCCATTTAAAAATAATTCTCTGAAACCTCTGTTTCCCTTATGTTGCCCACTATGGAGGGGTAAGGAAAGGATTTAGAAATGGCATTTTTCTATCCGATGCACTTTATTCATACAACATGGTAGCAGCTCTTCTCAACTGGTGTGGGTCACCTGTGTGCCAGGAGATACTGACCCTTTGGCTCTCAGGTAGCTGGAGCCCTAGAGATGGTCATTTCTGACCAAAAGAAGACACGCCTGGAGCTCCTCAGGTGGTAGCTGGTGGCACAAGGTCCTATGGGGTGTCTTGCTATCCCTGCAGGTAACAAGCATGCTGAGTCACATCTAGCACTATCTCTGCTCAGTGAAGGACTGTGGAAGCCCAATTGATGATCCACAACCTGGACAACTTCTTGAGCAACTGGTCTCAGAGAATGCCATTTTACCCATCGTGTTCTACA
Source organism: Cheracebus regulus (assembly GCA_963574635.1). NCBI lineage: Eukaryota > Metazoa > Chordata > Mammalia > Primates > Pitheciidae > Cheracebus > Cheracebus regulus. The sequence continues at coordinate 12,608 of CAUYQU010090635.1, forward strand.
CTAGGGGAGCCAAGGGAAAAGTTCATGGCTGAGAAAAAGGCCCATAGACCAAGGTGAGCTGGTCCAAAGCTTGGCCAGGTCCGCTGGCAGTAGCAGCACCAGGCGGTGGCTCCAAACTTACGTTTTCACAGATCATAGAAAATTTTCATAAGACATTTACCAATGAAAGAAGAGTGAGAAGCATTCATTTTGTAAACATAATTTCAAAAGTTATAAATTTGGGAATGGTTAAAACATGAGGTTGTAATATTTTTATTACTTCATTTTGTGAACAAAGTATCTCTTCATGAAAGATTAGGAATTTTGTGTTGCTAAAAAAAGATATATTCACAAAATCAAGCTTAAGTTTCCCATTAAATAATTCAAAAAATTTAATTTTGAGATTATATACAAAATCAGCATTTAATATCATCTCTAATTATTTGGGCTTTTATGATAGTTAAGTAATGTAAAGATAATTTCAGAAAGCCCTATATAAACATCTGCAAACTACTTGTAGCTTATCTCAGGGTACTATATAAATATTGTAATTGTCTATTTTGATATTATTTGAAAAAGTTTGGAAAGTAATTCCTTGCAGAGTACTATTTTTATCCAGCAGATATAAAGTAATAATAAAAATAAGAGAAATATGAATAGGAAGAAAATCTTAGGTATTTTGTATCTTAGATCACTTATGTGAAGCATCAGAGACCTCACCAGGACTCAGAGATTTACCCATGCTAAGAATTCAGTGTTTTTATTGTTGTTGAAAGGTTGAATTGTGGTCTGATGGAAGTCTACAGCCACAGTGAGAAAGCTGTTCTGGGATTTATACATCATCATTGGCCAAATTACAGTTTGTTTTTTATTTCACCATATCACTCAATCCCTTTCCTGCTTCATTTATGCAATAGAGAAGACTCATGCTGTAGGAAAATAGGCTAGTAAAATGAACAGCTCACACAAAAAGATAGGGATATGGTTCTTACCTACATAAAAAAAGACATGTGACCTTCTCACAAGGGACACACAAATTAAAACTCTACTGAGATACAATTTCTCACCTATTACCCTGGGAAAAAGTATAGAGGTATGACAATCTAGATGGTTGGGCTATTGTTACAGCAAAAGACTGAAAACACCTCAGATTGTCATCAAAAGACACTGGCTGAATAAAATATAAACCACAATGGAATATTATGGAGATGTTAAAAAGGAATGGGGAATATCTATATATACTGCTATGGAACAGTCTTCAAGATTTAAGTCCCAAAAAGCAAGATAAAGTGTGTTTAGAATGCTATTGTTTATCAAAAAGAGAATGCATGTAAACCAAGTAAGGTTTATCCTTCCTTTGTGCTTTTTCATAATATATTATATTACAAAATATAAGATGATATTATGTTACAAAATATACATATCTTATATTACAAAAAAAAACGAAGTATAAACCTTACTTATTTTAGTTAGCAATACGTGAAGAGAGGAACTCAGGTAGAAGGGACTGGGTCCGGAGCTACAGTTTTTTGAGTATATCTCCTACTTGTAAATTTGCTTTTTACTTACAGGCTTTAAAAATTGTAAAATTTCTAAATATTAAAAATAATTTTTAAATGAACCTATTTTGTACCAGTTAGTGGCCCAACCACACCAAGTGGAGTTATTTCAAATGATTTTAAAACACAGGAATTTGTATAGTTTCAATGAGGTATACAGAGACAAAAGAGCTACTAAATATTTAGTTCTTTCAGCAGTTATGTTATTAGTGATAATAATGTTATTATTCTAGAGTATTCTGTGACTCAAGTGTACTAAATCAAATGAACAATTATGTAATACTCAACTTTTAGTATCACCATTGTCTTTGAAAACCAGAACAGTTGGCATTGGATAAAAGAAAATGTTCTGTAATTGTAAGATAGTTGAGGGTATGCAGAAACAATACAGTTCTGATTTGCATGAAATATATCAAAATTAATTTATATTTTATAGCTCTGTCCACTGAAAAGGCCTAGAAATGATCAGGAGTAAACATAATACCACAGGGAATGGGCTGTGGTTCCTAAATAATATTTCCCACTAAAAAGAACGTATCTTAGAGATATGTGTAAATCTGAGGTCTGGGGTAGGAATTGCATGAGATGAGCTTGGAATCTGTTATCATATCAGATGGTAATGAACTTATCAAAGACTATAATTGTATCAAAATGACTCAGGGTCCAACCTAACATGGTCCTACCAGCCAAAGATGTGACATCTATAAAAACAATACAATAGATGAAAACATATAATTTATGCTTATATTCATAAGTTCTAGTAATTCTGAAAATAACAGCCATCACCTAACACTTGTCGTGAGAGGATGTCTTCTTAGAGCTGTGCTGTTGACTGCCCAGTCCTACCCAGTACTTTTCCTCCACAGGCATCAGAACTGCACTGCAAACGGAACTCCTCCCCTCTTCTATTCTCTTCCCTTCACCCTTCATAAGCATTTCCCCCAATATCTCTCCTGCCCTTCTAATCCCGTTTTGGCATCTGTTTCTCTGAGGTCTAAAACTAACACACCCCCATCAGTACATCAGTAAGAATCAAAATATCAGCTATAATAACTGTTTGCTTAGACAATAGAAAAAGTCTGGCTTTGAGAGATAGGATAAGGAAACAAATTGCTGGAGAAGCTAAAGGAAGTCATCTTTTAAAGGATTCAGGAAAGAGATCTTCAACTATGGATAAGAACAGAGTTTCAGGAGATATCCAGCCCTGAAGGAGTGAGTTTGAAAACAAAGAATTAGACTAACAAGTTCCAGAGAAGAGTGTTCTAGATGAGTTTCTAGCAAGGATTTGGGCCTAAGGTGGGGGGCATTAATTTACACAATAATTTAACATATATTTAAATTTCTACTCTATCCTAGATACTTGAGATATGTTGCAGAAAAGAAAAAGAAATCAAGGTTTGTCTGAGGTAGAGTTTCAGTCTCATGATACAAACTAAAAGTAAACTCTCTACTTCTCAGTCTGGTATGGGACCAGTTCTAATTTTTACTTCTCTTCTGACTACCTGCAATTGAGGAGCTTTACTCTCCACTATAAAGACAATAGTTTGTTCTTCCTTCTCATCTTCCACCATCCTAATCCAGAGCCAACCTTGAACTAAGCCAATCATATAATACTTTATTTGCATATCTGCTTTCCCAGCCAGACTGAACTTCACTACGTCTCCACCCTTCGCCATAGTACAAGGTACACAGCAGAAAACCAATAAAGAAACAAATATATGCTAAGCAGAAAGCAATACAGGACATCAGAATACACAGCTTTCAGGGTCAGAAGTCCTCAATATTCCTAGAAACATTCATCTAGTAAGAGAGTCTGAATAAAATGCGGGAGTCACACAGTCATGTACAGTAAACTTTTCGCTTGGAGGATCATAAATCGGAAAAACAAGGCTCTGAGAAATCCTGCATTAAAAAAATTATAATTTGTTTAGTCTGAAATTTTGCAAAGTTTACTGTATTTCTATTTATATAGAACTATGAATTTATAAGGAGGTAGTGAGTGGTGGTCTCTTTTTTGATATGGTAATTTTCAGGAATAAAATGGGTTTTATACCGACAATAGTGCTATTAATCCTCAACTTTCTCAAAATGATCCTCTGACTGCTCTGTCATATTTTATTGATCATAATTTTTAAAAATCTTAATTTGTCCCTAGTAGATATTCTCACTTATAGATGTGATTCATAAAAGGACAGGGTATTATTTGCAAGATTAAATTTGGAATAATAACATTATTACCACTAATACCATAATTGCTGAAAGAACTAAATATTTAATAGTTCTTTTGTCTCCGCATACCTCATTGAAACTATACAAATTCCTGTGTTTTAAAATCATTTGAAATAATTCCACTTGGTGTGGTTGGGCCACTAACTGGTACAAAATAGGTTCATTTAAAAAATTATTTTTAATATTTATTCATGGTCCTGTATTTTAAAAGATCAGATGTTTCTCTTTAATATTTTCTATGGCAATGATCAGATATTCTTGTAGATAAACCTTTAAATATAGGCATCTTTATTTGGATTAATGTAATATATAATTTATACTATGTGTAGTATAGTGTGGGGTTAGAAGAGCATGCTACTTAAAAATAATAAATAGAGAACACTTTTATTACAAAATAATCTTTAATTTCTTCAATTACCTATAAAAGATTAAAAGGAGTTGTATTTTATGTAATTTTGGACTTCTTTCCAAGTGTTTTATCCATGTAAATTGCCAACCACATCATTTTGAAATGGTTCCCTACAACCTTGCTAACTCCTTAGTCTTAGGTCTTGTTAATTAGAAAAGAAAGTCATCCATATTTGATGTAAAATTTGGGGTATATCATTGTTTCAATTTGCAATTCCTTGGTGAATGCTGAAGCTGAGCTTCCTGCCATTTGTTTGTAGACCTTTCCAGATTCTTCTGGTACTTTCTTGTTCATAACCTGTGGCAGAGAGCACTACTGAAGATTCATGCTGCTCAGGGATTTTATGAAGTGGTTACTGATAAGTGATCTCAGCCAGCTACCGTATTCCTGGCTCTGCTTGCATGTGGATTGGAATATGTGACTTGTCCCCAGTGGAATATGACTAGAAATGATATGTTACACCTGAACTATTGTGGATCAGAAGTGAGTGCACTCTGTTTTTTTTTCCCTTCTAGCTACATGCAGAGGCTTCTGAAGCCTTAGGAGGTGGAGAACTCCCCAGGATTGAAGGAGCCTGGGTCCCTGAGTTACCATGTGGAGAAAAGCTGGCCATCAACCAGGAATTCTCCCTTTGGACTGTTAGATGAATGGGAAATTAACTCTTGTGTTAATACAATGAAATTTGGAGGTTTATTTACTACAGAAGCTGGCAGCATTGCCTTAGCAAATACATATTCTTTACCTATTATTCTGTTGAATTATTTTTGTATTAATGTTTAGTAGCTTTTTTTAAAAAATGTGGATGTATAAAGTTTCAAATACCTTCTCCAAATCTGGAGCACTTTTCCCCCACTGTGAGGTATAGTTTTTAATTAAAATGGCCATTTTAATTAATATTTTCCTTTATGGATTCTGCTTTTATCATTATTTCTTAAAAGCAAATCTTTTGCCTAATAGCATAACAATGTTTCCATGTTCATGCAAAAAACTACACCTTTTATTTTTAAAGTTTTGGTCTTGATTTTTTTCCCAGAATTTTCATGTCTATTTGATGTGGACTACAGATATAGTTTCATCTTTCCACCTCCCCCAGTTAATTGTTCCAGAACGGTTTGTTAAACATTCATTATTTCTCTACTTATCTATAATGCTTTGCTGTAATGTCCTTCTGATCTGTAATACATCAAGTTCTCACTATACTAGACTCTTGGACTAGAAGAGTGAACTGAGACACTAACCTTTCTTTTGCTTTCTCTATATATAGTATAACCACACATATGCAGAAAGTTTTTTTTAAAGTCATTGTTTTACAAAAATGATATCATACTTATACATATTTTCTGCATCTTGCTTTTTTTTTCTATTCAGTAGTAGCTCATGAAAATACTTCCAAGTAAACTAGTATAACAATAATTTTTAATGGCTAAATAATTTATAAACAAGTGTTCACAAGAACTGTTGTATAATTTCTTCATCCACTCCCCTATTAGTGGGTATTAACATTTTGCTTGTTTTATTGCCACTAAAACATGGTTGCAATAAATAGTTTTATACATCTGTTCCTACATGTTAGTCAAGAATATATTTATTTTTAATTTTAGTGTATCTTGCCAGACTGCCTTCCAAGAAGTTGTAACACATTAACACTGAAAGTATGAAAGTAATCTTTATATTCATTTTGCCAACAATGAATATTGTAGCTCATTGTTAAATTTTAGGAGCCTGATGGGTACAAAGTGATCTTTCTGTTTGTTTTAGTTTTGTTTTAGTTTTGTTTTTGTTTTTGTTTTCAAATAAGCATTTCTTTTAAGTGTTTCTTGACCACTTAGAGTAACCCCTCTGTGATTTATGCACTTACAGAAGTTCTTTGGCAATACCTCTGGAAGGGGTAGTATTTAAGTGGAATCAGCTCTTTCCATAGGAATAATCAATAATTTCTTTTGTTCTCTTAGAGTTCGAGGGGCTTCCATCTATAGTCCTTTATCTGATCTGACAATATCAGATGTGTTGAATGGCACCAAGTAGACACTCATATGTTACCACTTGTGCTATGAAGCAACAGTGATTCTGAGATACCAGGTGACTTTTTTTTGGCTGGTAAGCACCAGTGCCTTACTCTTTCCCAGTCCCCTTGCTGTTTTCCCAGTAACAGTTCCCAGCAGCAAGGGCTTCTGTGAATTTTACTATTTGGTCAAGTGCTGCTCTGTAGAAGAGAGGTGGGGCAGATCAGAGCCAAAGTCCCCAGCTCAGAAATTCCTCTTCAACATTATTTTGGGGTGGCACGAAGAACGATAGGCATTCCCAAAGCCGCATTTTGCTATAGCTTCTTCCATCTCTTCCTACGGAGTTTTCACAGTGAACCTGGCCGCATTTACTCTTTTTTTTCCCCATCATCAGGCTTCCTTCTCGCTCCTTTTCCCAGGCATACAGTAACCCCTTCTCTATCACTTTACTCATCAGCCGTTCCCACGAGAACTGCACTGACCAACATGTTAGCCATAGCCACATGCAACGATTATTTAAATGAGTTAAAATGAAATTTATAATTCAGTCACTCAGTTGTTCTAGCCCCATTTCAAGTGCTCAGTAGACACATGGGGCTAGTGGGCTAAGAAAGCACAAATATAGAACATTTCCATCATCACAGAAACTTCTATCTATTGAACAGAGTTGCACTAAAGTTTAAGTGACTAATAATAGCTTAAAATAGTTTTCCTTCTGGAAGATCTATATTTAACTGACTTCTTTCACTAAATGGATCTAGCTCTGATATTAGCCTTTGTTTAAGAGGTTTGTAAGCATCCAGCCTCTCCGCTGCCCCTGAACCCTAGATCAGAGGTGCTCAGATCTAATTACACATAGGATCACCTGGGAAACGCAATCAGACTGTCAGAAGGAAGAGGGGCAGGACACTTTAGTTTTGAAAGTCCAGGTGACTCTAATATTCACCTGGCATTGAGGACCACAGACTGAAGCTGTGGCTTGGCATGGCTAGGTCTCTGATGGTGAATATTTGGCCTTAGGTGTAAAGTCATCCATCAACCTGGCTTATTACTTCCCAGAGCCACATGTACTGCGGCACTCTGATTTTTGCTTGGGCTCCTTAGACCCCAGAAACCTGCTTTTCTTTTCTTTACCTCACAGCAATTTATTTTGTTAGAGTTTCAGTCTAGTTGACCAATATACTTAATATTTAATAATACTGATAAGGAAGCCTCAATGATGCAGGTAATAGAGAAGCAAATTTAAGCAGTGAGGCAGGAAGTCATTGGTTATTTGCTTTCTGCTGTTCAAATAACCACATTCATTTCCTATTAGCCAAACCAAAAATAAAAGAATAAAGAGAGAGAATATTTTTCATATAGTTGTTAGAGGAGCACAAAACCCAGAGCCACAGAACAATCACTGCAGACCATGTGGTGGAAGGCACTACTTTGCCAATCTAGTGGAAAGAGGCACTAGGATTCAAGACACATGCAACTGTCTAGAGGCAGGACTACACAGCCTGGCCACTTCCAGCAGAGCTTTATCCAGTCTGTGCTCCTATATCTCCCTTTGGTTCATTTACAGCACCAACATAACAACTCAAAATTCATATAACAAAGGCAATACCTTCATTCAAAGCATCTGTCAGAACAGCTTTAACTGAAAGCTATTGGCTAGGAAAAAATGGGTTGGAGAAAACAGAGTGGGGAAATGGATTAGGGAAAAAAACACGAAACAAACTCAATTTGTTTTTTAGTCCCCCAATTTTTTTTTTTTTTAATTTTGAGACAAGGTCTTTCTCTGTTGCAGTGGCACAATCATGGCTCACTGTAGCCTTGACTTCCTGGGCTCAAGTGATCCTCCCACCTCAGCCTCCTGAATAGCTGGGACTACAGGCACATGTCACCATACCCAGCTCATTTTTAAAATTATTTTTTGTAAAGATGGTGTCTTGCTATGCTTCCCAGGCTGGTCTCAAACTCCAAGATCAAGCAATCCTCATGCCCTGGCTTCCCAAGGTGCTGGGATTACAGATGTGAGCCACCATGCCTGGCCAGTCCTAAATCTTATACAACTTGTGGAACTCTCTTTAAAGATAGAAAAAAACATTAGGAATGATGGTTTCCAGTTTATCCACATCCCTGCAAAGGACGTGAACTCATCCTTTTTTACAGCTGCGAAGTATTCCATGGTGCAGATGTGCCACATTTTCTTTATCCAGTCTATCATTGATGGGCATTTGGGTTGGTTCCAAGTCTTTGCTGTTGTGAACAGTGCCCCAATAAACATCGCATGTTCTCATAAGTAGGTGTTGAACAATGAGAACACACAGACACAGAGAAAGGAACATCACACACTAGGGCCTAGAGGGTGGGGGGCTATGGGAGGAATAGCAGGGGGCGTGAGGATTGGGGAGGGTGAGCATTAGCAGAAATACCTAATGTCAATAACAGGGTGATGGATGCAGCAAACCACCACCACAGTATGTTATACCTATGTAACAAACCTGTACAAACTGCACATGTACCCCAGAACTTAAAGTAGAATAAAAATAAATAAATAAATGTTTGAGATGATGAACATGCTAAATACCCTTATCCAATCACTATACATTGTACATATCAAAATATGTACCCTATAAATATGTAAAGTTATTTGTTAATAAAAAATAAAATATTGAAAAAAGAAAAAACATTAGATATGAAACAAATATTTATTAGAGGCTACAAAAGAAATAACATTACAGTTTTCAAAGACTATCTGCAAACCAGAAAATCCAGAGAAAATATTTTATTTATTAATCACTGATACCTCTTATACTATTTTTACTGTAACTATTGCTGCAAATAACAACTTTTTTTTTTGTATAAATGGGTTGGGGGGAGCTCAATATGTTGCTCAGGCTGGTCTTGAACTGACTTCAAGCAACCTTTACCTCAGCCTCCCAAAGGAATTACAAGTGTGAGCTACTGTGCTTGGCCTATAACAACTTTTATATCACTATTTTGGCAAGAATACTATACAAATTCAGTCTTTCCACCATTGCGAAGGATTAATATTATTAATCAATATTTATAGTTACTGACAGTTTACAAAACTTTCAGCTTCAAACTCCATTATTGGTAATGCCATATATATTTTTAGGATTCTCACTAAATCTAAAAAAAACTCTAGTTCCTTTTTTTATATAGAAGCTGTAGGATTTCTGGCATTTCAAGTTTTCTTGTCTAGTGACTTATTTTAAATGCTAACACCCACTAACCAGTGTGAGGCAAATATTTTTTATGGTGAATTAGGAATGTATGCTATCTTTGCTAATGTCGGATTTCACATCATGTTAGCAAGAAATTAATAAATGCCTACACAAGAGCAAAGAGCATGGTCCAAGAAAGGAAGAAGTGCCCTTTAGATGGTGCATGGTGTAAAGGGAGAGCTAGAGGGGACATAACCTAGAAAGCTGCATTAAAACCAGGTAGGACATGCGTTGTAGTGCCAAATGCTATCGGTGCTGAGGAAAGACTATCGTACCTCTCAGTCAAATTAAGAAAACTGTTTATGGATTACTGAACACAGGAAAGGAGAGTAGGGCCAGGAGAATTTTCAGTGGAGTCAGAGAAATCTTTGGATTCTGTCTCTACCCTCACTAGCATGTAAGGCCTCCCCAGCAACTAGTCATGGGAGTGACTGCAAGCTACATAAAGAGACCTCACTAAACCCAAAGTGAACGTGTCATCAACATCAACTCAACTTGCCCTTAGCTGCATTTCAAAAATGACATGCTTACTCCAACTCTACCTGGCAAGCAGGGAAACGTGAGGGATCTGAAGTTGGAATCAAAAAGGAGAATATTTTGAAGTAATTGGATAAAATGTCTAATTTTTGCAAATTTTACAAGTATATAATGGCTATATAAAGATATTACTGGGGAGCCCACTACCGAGACCAGCTCGGCTATAGAGACCCCCACCCAGGTGGCGCTGAAGGAATTGAGAAGCAGACACCCAGATAGAACAACAAAGTGGCTCTATCGGGGGGGCCAGCAGCTTTCTGAGCTGAGAGCCTCAGGGGGCTGAAGCATTCCAAGCTGAAGGCCTTGAGCAGACTCTGACCCACGTAGTTATTCTCTCTAAACAGGTGATGATTATTAAAAACTGTTCGGTATTTTCTCATAACACAAAAATAAACCAGGTAGGCAGCTGGTGCCCACTTACCACTGATCACAGACAAACTAAAAAGTGTTCTCCATGAGGGAGCCCCAGGGGCAGGGTCGCATATCCCACTCTTAAAGAATTGTTTTAACTGGTGTATGATATTTATATACTGTCTTGCCACTTTAAAATGCCTCAAATAGTTTTCCACTTGTTGGGGTTAGGGGGCAGCTAGGATTTCCCTGCCATTGTTCTTTCTAGCAAACAATATATTCTATCATCCATTTAGCATTTCTCAGTGATTATACACTTAGCATTTCTCAACAGCCCACCTAGAGCTTTAGTGTGGCAAACGCAAAGGAGAACTCCCAAAGCTTAAGCATCAATAGCTTCATTGTAAATTCTCTGCTTGGAGCCAGATGCCTGGGTTTGAAACTTAGCTGTGTAACCATGCATAAGTTACCTAATCTTTCTGGGCCTCAGTTTCCTCATTTGTGAAGTACTAATGATAGTATTCACCTCATCAAGTGGCTGATCGGATTAATTTATATATGCAAATAGCTAATAACAGTGCTTAGCACATATTAGAGTCTTTATTTTAGAACAAGCTTGTTCAACCCTCAGCTCAAAGGCTACATGTGGCCCAGAATGGATTTGAATGCAGCCCAACACAAATTTGTAAACTTTCTTAATACATTATTAGTTTTTTGTGATCTTTTTTTAAGCTCATCAGCCTTTATTAGTGTATTTTTATGTGTGGCTCAAGACAATTCTTCTTCCAGTGTGGATCAGAGAAGGCAAAAGATTGAAAATCCCTTTTTTAGAAGTATATTGACAATAGATCACATTTGTATGGCATTCTTCATTATAATATGATTCATCTGATCCTTTCAATATTTCCACAGTCTGGTTATCCTGGTTTCTATTTTTGAGATGAAGAAATCCAGGTCACAGGAGTTTAAACAATTTGCCTCCCAGTGTGTTTTAGATGTCTCTTTTTGGAGCTTTTATGCTAGCCTCCCTTATTGCACAAATGATTTGGTTATGTCTTTGTCCTCGTCGTCTATTCAGGCATAATCACTGATGGAAAGGCCAAGGTCTTATCTGACTTCAAATCCCCAGGGCCTGTTAGTAGGTAATCAAAGCAAGTGTACTCCTTATATGTCTATTTTTTTTTTTTTGAGATAGAGTTTTTCTCTTGTTGCCTAGGCTGGAGTGCAATGGTACAATCTCAGCTCACTGCAACCTCCTCCTTCTGGGTTCAAGCGATTCTTCTGCCTCAGCCTCCCAAGTAGCTGGAATTACAGGCACACACCACCATGCCCAGCCAATTTTTTTGTATTTGTAGTAGAGACGAGGTTTCACCATGTTGTCCAGGTTGGTCTTGAACTATTAACCTCAGGATCCACCCACCTCAGCCTCCCAAAGTGCTGAGATCACAGGCATGAGCCACTGTGCCTGGCCTATGCCTATATTTCTTAAAGGACTAGTCCTTATTGCTACTACCTGCCTTCATCTATAAACCCCGTGGATGTGCCTTTCAAGATATAGAAATATGATCCTCACTAGACACGCTAATGGTAATAATTGTTTGCAATTGCCATTGTTTTCTTAAAGAATGAGACCCTCTTTTACATTATGGGCAAAACATTTACATTTTCTGAAAAGCGTGGGAACTATTTGAAATGCGGAATTGAAAAACAGTTCTTCCTTTTAACACAAGCCAGTGGAGAGAAACAGAGCATTCTGGGACTAAAGCCATCTCCACGGCTTTTGTTGGCCTTCTTCTAATAAATGGAATTTTATTTGGAAATAATTTATTATAGGTAGTTTCCCTCTTTCAATCTACTATTCTTAGAGCACACTTATTGGCTGCAATTTCTTGCCAGCTTGCAAGTTATTTGTAATGTTTTCCACCATCAAGAATCCCTGTTGTGGTTTATTTTTAATGGACTTATTACCTAGTTCCACTGGAAAACTTTTATGATGGAATTTATAGCTACTTGATTATGTTTTTCCACATGTTTTATGTATTTAAAGCTCACAGGGATTAGTGTATAGAACACACATGGATTTGGTTTGGGCTCTGATTTTTACTCATTGTCTCTGCAGGATTCCTTCAACCTACAAAGTGACCAGTCTCACCTCCTCCAACTTTCAGGTTGTGCTGCAGCCTAATCAGTCAGGAATTTGAATAAAAATAAAACTGGAAAGTTCTCCTTCCCAATCAACAACTTCCTTGGCTCACCTTAAAAATCTTTTGTAGATGCTGCAAAGCTGTGGTATCTCAGCTGTGTGAGAAAGCAAAACAAAACAAATTGAACTCGGCTCCTTTAACAGCCCAGCAGATTAGAATTTAAATGTGCAGATTTTCTTTGTGTGTGTGTTTTTTTAAAACACATTATCATCCTATTGAGAAATGATTCCAGATTTACAAACTGAATAATAATGAAATTATATGACTGCTTTCAAACTAAGAAAGCTTGGTTTGCAGAACTTAGAATTGAGCTACTATTTGCTCTAGCAATCCCATTATTGAGTATATACCCAAAGGAAAATAAATAGTTCTACCAAAAAGACAACTGCACTCTCATACTCATCACAGCGCTATTCAGAATAGCAAAGACATGGAATCAACCTAAGTGCCCAACAACAGTGGATTGGGTAAAGAAAATGTGGTATGTATATATCATGGAATACTACACAGCCATAAAAAAGAAGTTATGTCCTTTGCATTGACATAGATGCAGCTGGAGATCATTATGTTGAGGAAGGAGACTCAGGCTTCTAGGATCACCTCCCCCTTGACCTCCACACTGCATTTCAATAGAAGAAAAGGCTGGCTGACTGGCACCTCCTAAATCACCTTCCTGTAAATAGCAGGCCTGGGATGGGGGAATCTCTCCAGAAGACACTGTTTTTACTTAAACAAGATCAAACCCCTACCCCACTCCTCCATCCAAGACCAGAAACCTTTCACATGTAATTCCTAAAACTGTAAACCCAAGACCCTTTCATTTATGATTTCTAAGGCTGTAAACCTAAGATCCTTTCATATGCAATATCTAGAGTGTAAGCCTATATAAAGGCAGAGCTTCTCTTTGTTAGGAGAGCTGGGTCATTTAGACAAATTGTCACCTGGCTCCCAGCCGTAATAATAATAATAATAAACTTCTCCCTTCCCAGTTAGGTATTCGAGAGGTCTGTTTCTCGTGCCCACTCCTGCTACAATCCTAAGCAGATTAATGCAAAAACAGTAAGCCAAATACTTCATGTCTCGCTTATGAGTGGGAGCTAAACATTGAGTACACTGCACATAAAGATGGGAACAGCAGACATTGAGGACTACTAGGGGGAGGACATGGGTTGAAAAACTATTGGGTATTATGCCTGAAACATGGGTGATGGGATCATTTGGACCCCAAATCTCAGCATCATGCAACACTCCTGTAACAAACCTGCACACGTAACCTCTGAATCCAAAATAGAAGTTGCAAAAAATATATAATACAACTTGGTTTTCTTTTTAGATCTTTCTGGTGAAAGAGCCAGGTAATCAGGTTGTCCTGGGATGAAGACATCCCCAAAATGTGTTTGATAGTTATTTGAGGAGCAGGTCTCTCCCCCTCCTTCTTCATTATTTTATTTTATTTTATTTTTTGAGACAGAGTCTCACTCTGTTGCCCAGGCTGGAGTGCAGTGCTGCGATCTTGGCTCATTGCAACCTCTGCCTCCTAAGTTCAAACAATTCTTGTGCCTCAGCCTCCTGATGTACCTGGGACCATAGGCATGTGCCACCATGCCCAGCTAAGTTTTACAATTTTAGTAGAGACAGGGTTTCACCATGTTGGCCACGCTGGTTTCGAACTCCTGGCCTGAAGCAATCCGCCTGCCTCCTCCTCCCAAAATGATGAAATCACAGGTGTGAGCCATGGCACCCAGCCCTTCTTTACTATCTTATTTTTATCTCCATGTAAATTTAAGAGGTTTTGTTATTTATCTGATATTTAACAGTGAACATTGATAAAAAATAAGACTTTTGAGCAGGTGAAACCACTCACTGAAAATGGAAAGTTAACAGGCAAAATGGAAGTTAGCAAGGAAGTAACAGTAGCAAAAAATATGTAAATAATGATTTCATCACTCTTTATGTCTTCAGATTTTTTGAATCCTTACTAGTCTTCACTGATCCACATAACCTCCTGGAGAAGCCTAGAAATAAAGATAGGACTCTATTCACACTCCATCTTCCACTCCAGTAATGGAATAGAGAGAAGAAAAGAAAAGAGGAAAATACCTTAGATAATTAGTAACAAAAGAATTAACCATTTTTTTAGACAAGATGAATTTCAAGGCCCCATTTCCTAGATATTTTTTAAAAAGGAAACTTTCTTCACTATTAATGGAAAGTTACAGCCGCTTCAGGAACTTAAAGTTTGGAATGTACCATTTGGGAGAATTTTAATGAGTAGGAATGTCTTACTCATTCTTCCATGAGCTCGCTATTAATAGCTGTAATTCAAACGCATCATAAAGGTTTAAGGGTTGCTCATCCACTGGGAGTTAGGTGCTATTTTTCTTGTACACTGAAACAGGTAATTAAGAGCCTGGAAGACATGGGATAAAATACACAAAACATTATTTCAAGGTTTATTATTATTATTAATCTGCCTACTCTAGTATGCTTAACCTTTCTCATTTTCTTCGGTCATCCACTGTTAGTAATTCTGAACTCCTTGCCGAACAGCTGATGGTGTCTTAGAAAGGGGCTTATAGGAGGGAGAGTAGAGTTCGTAGGATCAGACTTTGAATATCTTCCTTCTGTGACAACACAGCTTCTCCAGTACCAGCCCATTTTGTGCAGCTCCTGATAACCTGAGCAGAAGGAAACAACTGGAAGCTTGAGCTCATTTAAAGTCCTGATAACTTCTCTTTACAATGGAGGGCCAACAAAAGGAAAAACAAGCCCATAAACTTTCCTCAGTCAGAATGTAAAGTGATGCAAGACTCACTTCAACCAGTTCTAGGGTATCATTTACCTGAGGGCAGATAATACAGACCTGTTTTCAAAAGTTGATGAAAAGACAGCTCAGTCCCATGGCCAATGGGACTAACTCCAACCCTCAGCTATTTTGTTTAGTTTAGTTCAATAAGCTTGCTGAAGGCCAATTATGTGTTGGTAACAGGAGCTGATACAATAAATAAGATACAGTTCCTTTCTGCTAAGAGCTTGGCAGTTGACCACCTGAAGAGCTGAATCATGAATTCTTCCCAACATGACTGTCAATAAACCACGTTCACTTGGAGCCTTCTGCTTCTGAATGTGAAATGGATTCAGTTTCTTACTTGACTAATTGTATGTCTTATTCCTCTGTCTGAGTTATTTGTTGATTGGGGCAGGGGACAATTTTTGAATGTTTATTCTAAGTATGTGCATTCATGTATTGTCATTTTGCGTAAGCATATTTTCTTTACATGCCTCTCATCCTTAAGATTTTATCCCTGGCTTTTTCCAAATCTTATTCTGCTGGTAATTTCTTTCTCCCTTTCTCTTCGGTTTTGACTTTTGTCTCTCTTTCTCCCTTTTTCTTGTAAGAGTAAACATATTTTAAGGCAGGATGGCCTAATTGCAAAGCTAAAACTAACATTAAATTAAAATATTTAACAGACATTACATACAAACTAAATGAAATATTTTGTTAAGATAGCGGGATGGGCAGATTTTGATAGTTAACCTTCATCTGTAAGGATTATCTCTTTTAGAAAATCTGAAGTTTGCTTCAGATTTAGACAATGTAAGCATGTTTAACAGTCAGAACCATTCATTTTTGCTACCTTTTGAACTTCCTGCTTTTTTTTTTTTGTACTTTAGGTTCTGGGGTACATGTGCAGATCATGCAGGATGGTTGCATAGGTATACACATGGCAATGTGGTTTGCTGCCTCCATCCCCCGTCCCCTACATCTGGCATTTCTCTCCATGTTGTCCCTCCCCGACCTCCCCATCCCCCGCTTTTCTCCCCATGTTGTCCCTCCCCGACCTCCCCGACCTCCCCACCCCCCACTGTCCCTCCCGTGGCCCCCCAACAACAGACTCCAGTGTGTGATGCTCCCCTCCCTGTGTCCATGTGCTCTCATTGTTCATCACTCACCTATGAGTGAGAACATGTGGTGTCTGATTTTCTGTTCTTGTGTCAGTTTGCT
This sequence comes from Cheracebus regulus, assembly GCA_963574635.1. NCBI lineage: Eukaryota > Metazoa > Chordata > Mammalia > Primates > Pitheciidae > Cheracebus > Cheracebus regulus. The sequence continues at coordinate 29,121 of CAUYQU010090635.1, forward strand.
GAGAATTATGGTTTCCAGATTCATCCATGTCCCTACAAAGGACACAAACTCATCATTTTTTATGGCTGCATAGTATTGCATGGTGTATATGTGCCACATTTTCCTTGTCCAGTCTAT
>CAUYQU010090642.1:0-84120 GCA_963574635.1 Cheracebus regulus
TTGGCTCATTGCAACCTCCACCTCCCGGGTTCAAGCCATTCTCCTGCCTCAGCCTCCCTGAGTAGCTGCAACTACAGGTGTGCCACCATGCCCAGCTAATTTTTGTATTTTTAGTAGAGATGAGGTTTTGCCATGTTGGCCAGGCTAGTCTCAAACTCCTGACCTCAGGTGATCCACCCACCTGGACTTCCCAAAGTTCTGGGATTACAGGTGGGAGCTACTGTGCTTGGCCTAAATCTTACAACTCTTGTAATGAAAGTAACTTAATTGAGGATTTTTCTCATTTGACAATAATCCTAAAACTTCACTTACCAATAACACATGAAGCTCTAAGAGACTTTTCTAAAGAATGAATGATTCAAAAAAAGATTAATCATGACAGAGAAAGTACAAAATTATCTTCAACAATCTTTCATGTGAAGAGGCAGTAAAAGGTATTAACCAAACAACTTCGGAAATACTGTTGAATATGATAGATTATATTTGTGAATTTTGTGATGTTTATGGCTTTTCCAACTATTATATTTGTAATTTGTTGTGATCTTTTCTTATTCTAAAATATTAATTTTAATATATAATTTTGTATTTTTAATTTAGTACTCTTTTTCTTTTTCCCTTTTTTTTTGGGGGGGGGGGGATGGAGTCTTGCTGTGTCACCCAGACTGGAGTGCAGTGGCACAATCTCCACTTACTGCAATCTCCACTTCCTGGGTTCAAGTGATTCTCCTGCCTCAGCCTCCCAAGTAGCTGGGACTACAGGCACACGCCACCACACCCAGCTAATTGTTTTATTTTAGTAGAGACGGGGTTTCACTGTGTTGCCCAGGCTGGTCTCGAACTCCTGAGCTCAGGCAATCCACCCGCCTCAGCCTCCCAAAGTGCTAGGATTACAGGCGTGAGCTACCGTGCCTGGCCTAGTACTCTTTTTCTTAAAGACAGTTCCCAAAATTATACATGCTTCATGCTCTACAATCCCAAAGCTGCCACTGTAGAAAGAATATTGTGACCTATTAAATATTGATCTAGCAAAAAGATGCTTTAGAAGGTGGTGGCTCACCATCAATTATTTTAAATGTATAACAGTCACTGAAGAAAAAGTCTTCTGAGGGCATTTTATAATTCAAATCAACATCTCTCACGCCATCGTTTGGTGGGTTTCTTGGACATCTGAACAAGCCAATGTCCTCAAATACTTCATCACTGAGTGACATCTCCTGCACCTCTTCTAATGGATCCCTCCAAAATTCTGATCTCAAATCAGAGCCGAAAGATGGCAATGGTAAAACCCATTAAAAACAGGAGCAAAGAAATCAAGAAACAATCTTCATCCTAGCTAGGATGGAAACAAGGTCCTCTGGCAGAGTAAATGAATAAACAACAACTCCAGTTTGGCCAGAGGTCTCTTCTCCAAGGACTAGTATATAAAATCATGCTCCAGACATGCAGAAAGCATATACAAATAGCATGCCTTTTATTTGGAAAGAAAGTCCTTAGGCTTTTGGTGTTCTGCAGAAATCCTACATTCTCAGCCAGTTTTTCTGAATTTAGATTAGACATCCAGATTAGGTAGTGACCCCCAAAACGAGACTAGACCTAAAAACTCTAAGACAATAATTTCAATGATGACAGAGTGTGGTTAATACATTCTAGAAAGCAGAACCAGGCAGAAGGGTCCCAACTGGCACCTTGCTAGTGATGTAATAGTAGTAAGGTAGTGTAGCTGGGAGGGCATGGGTTTTGGAGATCCAGGTTTAAATCTGACCCCAGCTATGTTACATGACCTCCTGAACCTCGGTTTCCTCATCCATAAAGCAAGCTTATGATACCCACCTGCAGAAATGCTAGGAAAAATGAATGCAATGCTGTGGGTAAAGTGTCTGTATACTGGTAGATATTCAATGAGCGATAGCTATATTTCTTTGGTGGGTTTATGCCACCCCTGCTGTTGGAAGGTCAAAGTCTTAGACTCATACATAATAGCTGCTTTTATAAGCAAGCATGACTTTATTTTCAACAATGCTAATTTATTGGCTACTGACAGGCTGGCAGTTCTTGATTTAATGTGTTGGGTTCTCTTGATTTGTGAACCTGGTTTCTATTTGTTAGAAGCCTGGAAATTTTAAACATTGCTCAGGGATATAGGATTTCACGGACTAAATTAGAAAATGGAATGTTTCTCTCTACAGTTAAGTAACTCTAGATTTTTTTTTTAAGAAAAAGAAAAGGAAATTGTAAGAAGGGTTATTCTGAAAGGCAAAGAAATTGGGTCATGTTTCAGAGTGGTTAAAGAATTTACTATTCTACTCCAACTTAGAAGCTAAGAGTAAATTTAGCTCATTTCTCTTTTTCTTTTACAAATATTCATTGGAAATCACATACATGACAATTCAAAGTATCAGTCTTCAGGATGTTCTCTGTACATTGAAGAACATTAGCAAAGGCCTGTTTACTGTCTTACATTTTCAGAGAGATATAATATTGCCAATTTAAGCCAACTGTTTCCCTTCAGGTCATGCTTGTACATTCTCATTGGGATTGCGCAGAGGGGAAAAGCCTCTGAGGAAGTCCTCCCATGCAATTATAATACCTGGAAACTTCAGAATTTTACCACTGAGGACTATAACTGCAAATAACCACAAATACCAGGAAACGTGCAGACACTTGCTGCACATCTGTCTACATAACACGAATGTGGCATGAACGCTTGTGAGCAAGCTAACTCCTCTTGGTCATGTGATAGTGAACTCAATAGAAAGCTGGAGTGTCATTCGGACTTTTTAAAATACTTTTTAAAAGAGTTATAAGAAAGGCATTTTTGAGTTAAATACATTTTGATTTAAACACATTTTAGTAAACAATAAGATAGGAATCGTCATTGATTATACAGTAAGAAGTAGAAAATTAGAGACATTATTATTACTAATTGTATGCCCTTGGGCAAGTTATTTGATTTAATTAAGCCTTAACTTCTTTAAGACTTAAATGAGGAAATGATACCTTCTTAAGCATAGTGCCTGTGAAGATGAAATGAAATAATGTTTCTAAAGAGCTTATCTCAGCACTAAATGTCCAACAATGATAATTATGATGATTTTGGCCTGTAAGCTACATGTTGGATTTTGGAATCACACACATTAACTTATGAATTTGTATAGTATACATTATTGCAGAAAGTTTGTATTTGTTTTAAGACAAGCTAAGAATTTGGCTGAGTAAGCATTAGCCTGAAGGTATGTGTTGCCTCTTCTAACATACCTTACTTAGCTGAAAGACTTAACAAAATCGTGCTCTGTATGAGTCCACTTTCTAAAATTTATTACCACTCTCTGGTGGCTATGGTAATCATTGCTCAGGGACTTTTAGCCTTAGGCTTACTTTTGGAGTCACTACCTAAGCTAAGCATCTTAATTCAGTAAAACTGTCCAGGAATTTAGATATTTTCTGCAAGATACCAAAAAATTTAGGGATTTCCTTTCCAAATAGAAAGGCATGCTGTTTGTGTGTACTCTCAGCTTGCATGGGCATTATTTTTATTTTAATCTTTGGATGGAGGACTTTTGTTTAAGCCAGACTTGATGGTTTTCATTTATTCAACCAGCGGGCCCTATTTATTGGTTGTTTCCATTGGAATTGGATTTAAGATGATTTCTTGATTTCTTTTCTCCTGTCTTTAAATTGGCTTTGTTTTACAGAATCTTCTCATTTGGGGTGAGGATTTTGGAGAGATCTTGTGATACACATACTTCTGTTACAGAGATTAGTGAGCAGAGGTTAGATAGGAGTTAGTCATGGTGAACCATCTGAGGTTACCGGATTGTTCAGACATCTAAGAGACCCACCAAACGCTGGCTCAAGATATGCTAATCTGAATTCTCAAAAGCTCTCAGAGATTGTTTCTGTAGTTTGTAAGCTTTCGCTCTCATGTATTTGCACATGTTTTCCTGTGATGCAGTAGCTCCTTTGTTACTGATTGTGAGATTTCTTCATATATTAAAAGTACTTCACAGTCTATCATATGTATTGCAGCTTTTTTTTTTCTGCTTGTTATTTATCTTTTCATTTTGGTGGGCTTTTAATGTAAAGATCTTTTACATTTTTATATATTAAATCATTGAAGATTTTCTTTTATGGATTTGTTTTGCTCTTAGTTTTAGAAACACCTAATCCCATTTGAAATGATATAAAAATCAGTCAAAGTGTTGGTGCAAAGGAGTGACATTATCAGAACTATGGTTTAGTGAATTAGTCTCATACCATATTGGGGATAGTTTGAAGCGGATTGATGTGGAAGATGGAGGGGGCCGAAGTTAATAATTCTGTGAAGAAATTATAAAGATCTGAAGTAGGTGGTATTTCATGTATTATATTTCCTTTTTTTCCTCTGAGAAGAATTAATAGGACCATTTCTTAGAATTCATTGAACTTCTCCCTCTCTTCTTGTCTTTCCTACAGATATATAGATTGCATGTCCATTTCTAAGTCTGCAGGCCACAGGTAGCTGTGCTCTGTATATCATCACCTGTCATAGTTGGTACTAAAGCTTCGTTCCCAATTGATTGAAGGAAGGAAGTCAATCTAGCCTCCAGAGCATCATTCCATCCCATCTAACCAGAAGATCACTTCTTTTGCATCTTCCAACAGATGCAGGGAATGAACAATACTGGGAAAAAATAGAGGATAATAAAAATTATCATATGAGAATGTTGGGTTTCTAACACATCTATATAAAATGGTCAAGTAGAGGAATTAAAACATAAAGCGATGCACTGTAATGACAGCTGTGTCTGTGCTACAACATGTGGTGCCTTTTCAAGCACAGACGCAAGGGAATTCCCAGCCAACAGCATCAGTATCACTTTGGAACTTGGTAGAAATGTCAATTTCCAGGCCCCAGTCTGGACCAACTGACAGAAAACTCTGGGTGGGACCCAGCAATCTGTGTTTTAAAAAGTCCTCCAGGTGACTCTCATGCACATTCACATTTGAGAACCACTGAACTGGATTAGACCTCTCATCTAGATCTCTGACTTTCAGTCAGTCATTATTCAGTCATTGTTGTATGCCTACTGTGTGCTCAGTTCTACAAGCACCGCACTCTCACGGAACTGGCTCTATGATAGTGCTCAAGCTATGGAGAAAGGATGCAGTTATGCTTATTGCTTATCTAAGAAGTAATTTTGATTTTACTCCAGTCTCCTGGCTCTCATTGATCGTTTCTTTCAAGTCAAGACAAACAGTATTTATTGAAAGTCTGTATGCCTTATGCTGTGCTAATCACTGTACAGAGCCCAAGGAATGATAAGACATAGCCTCTATCTTCAAGGATCTTACAATTTCATTGAGACCAATCAAACATGCAGGGAATAAACAGTGCCAGGTTAGAATATAGATTCAACCACTGAATTCAGTGGCACACATGTAGAGTATTGAGTTTCTTCTTTTCCACTCTACTAGTCTTCAAATGGCTATTTTGCCCAAACATTTTGGCTTTGGAACAAAATTCACAAGTGCATGGAGTGTGTGTGAGGGAAATAAATGTCACCCCCAACAGTGCATTTTTGGTATTAGATGCATCTATTATGATCTTTATTCCTGAGGTGGGGTAGGTCCCCCCTGTTGTCCATTATGCTATTTTCTGAGATTCTTAGGTTACTCTAGTTCCAAGCTTATTTGAACAAAACTTGTCTCATAACTTTTGAATTTGCATAGGAGAATGGGGTGTGAAATTGAGAAAATGTAAAAAAAAAATTCAAAAGACTGAATAAGATGGTTTCTGAAAACTATAGACTGGAGAAATTGACTTTATTCTCATGCAAAACTCACAGCAACTGTATCAAATAAGTGAATTATAACTGCTTAAAGAAGGCAATGGCACAGAGCTGGCACACTTTATCCATGAACAAAGTAAGAGGAAGAAATTTTACTTTTTTTTCCTTGAGAAACATTAGCTTTGTAGGCTTGGAGGAAACTATAGACAAATTACTACCATTATGTGGATCTAGGCAGAATAATCAACAAAGTATGTCTGTGTGAATACGTTGGAAAAATGTAGGCTACTGGTGTTCTCCATAAAGTCCACAAATCACTGACCATGCAAATCTAGAGGACATTTTAAAGGGGCAATGTCAGTCCAGATAGCGCTTTCTGATGTGCTCCTCAAAGATCTGTCCATGGCCTTTTTTATTTAACATATCCTAGTGACTGGAATAAGGGCATAGAGAGACAGACTGCCAGGGCAATGACTGATGGAATAAGGGTCCAAAAGTTCATGACAGGCTGGAATGATGACACAAACTTGGACACATAAAGTTTAATGAAGGCAGTTAGCAATCTTTGTGGTGGTTTTACATGCATGCACACACACACGTGTGCCTCTGCAAGATAGCTAGTGTGGGATCCATGAGTAACAGCAGCACTCATTAAAAAGCCTTACAGATTCTGGATGACAATGAGCAACAGTGGATTTAACAACAGAATGATGCCGTTGGCCAACGCTGATGTGGTTGATAAAGGAACAGTGCCTCGAGGAAAGGCTGAAAAACCCCTCTGCACACTGGACTGCCAGATCCTATGGGGGAATACTGTGTTTGTTCTGGATGCCATGATTTATAAGGGCACTGGGAAGAATCTCATCATTTCTTCCTATTGCTGGAAGGCTCTGAAATAAACACAAACCAAACTTCTAGAAATGCATCGAGTCTAGCTTCACAGGATAGCAAAGAAAAGCAGTTGAAAAACTATTAATTAGCCACTGGAAAACCACTTTTGAGCATGTGGATAGCCTTCCGGAGAGCCATCATAGTGAACCAAAATGTAAAAATCCGGAGAAGAAGAAAAGGCAAAGTTACTCTGTGGCACTTCTTCAAAATACAAATGGGGAACAATTTTCCCTGTAAAATGAAAGACTTTTACAAGAATTTACAAGATTTCTCCAAGGAAAATGACTTTACAAAAGTGGTAGTGTTTCCTGGTAAAGTTGTTGGAGGCTGAATTATGTCTTCTCCTGCCAAGTTTCTCTGTTGAAGTCCTAAGCCCCAGTACTCTCAGAATGTGACTGTGTTTGGAGATAGGATCTTTAAAGAGGAAAGACATTAAGTTAAAATCAGGTCCTTAGGGTGGGCTCTAATCTGTTGTGACTGGTGTCCTGAAAAGAAGAGGAAACTTAGACATGGACGTGGACAGAGGGAAGGCGACGTGGCCACTCAGGGAGTAGACAGTCGTCTGCAAGCCGAGGAGAGATGCCTGGGACAGATGTTCCCTCCATGGTCCTCCGAAGGAGCCACTCCTGCTCACACCTCGATTGCAGACTTTCCGTCTCCAGAACTGTAAGAAGACGAATTTCTGTTGTGTTAGCCACCCAGTCTGCGGTACTTTGTTATAGCGGCCCAAGCCAACTATGCAGAAGTTAAGTGAGGGCTGAAGAGGGTGAGAGTTGGCCAGCTCCAGCATTTGTCACTTGCCATGGGGACTGGCCTGAGAGTCGTACATCCCTCCCCAGCACTTTGAAGCACATTCCTAAGGTCCCTGTCACTCCTCTACCTGCTTTCCCTCCTGTCCTGGTCTTCTGGGATCTGAATATATCTCCGATTATTTGCACAGTTTCTATACCACACAACTGAATTCTGGCCTCCACTTTAGTTCTAGTTATTTATTACAATGTTTAGCGGAGCCACGTAAAAGTTTTAAACTTTTATAAAATCACGTTGTTTCCCTTTTTTCTTATAACATTTTTGTGAAGGACACAGTTTCAGGATTTCATTAGTGGCTGAAGGTGATCAGCACTGGGAAATACAGCAGATGGTGGGTCCTCGTGGGCTTGGCCTGCCTTTGGGAGGGGAAGAGACGATGTGGCTCTGCAGTGAGAAGTCAGGCGACCTCACTGGGACTGCTGGAAACAAGCACCATGGGCTGGATGCTGAGATGGAGTCTCTGCCTTCTGGCTGGGGGCATGAAACAACAGTGGCTGTTTGGCAGCAAAAAGTATGGCCTGAAGGAACTTGCCTCGGGGCACATGCCAGCGTGCTAAGTTAATCAAGTTGTGGCTCATCCCTTTTTCCCTGGCTGAGAATTCTCCTGAGCCTTTCCTGCCTGAGGGACCTTGACATCAGCAAAGGCCCTTTTGGAGTTGAATGAAGACCCACGTGCAGAAACAGCACAAATGCCAGTGAGAGGGGGAACCTCGGAGTGTTGTTTAGTTTTTAAGCAAATGCTCCTTAAATCCAGTGTATTTAGTGCTCACGATTTTTAGATTTCAACATTCAATTATGAATGAAGCCTATACCAAACTTGAAACAACTCAAGCCCCTCATTACTTATTCAGAAGTAGTTTTCTGCTGGGCAGGGAGGGTCTTTTTCATGGCCTGCTGTGAAATTGACTCACTTCTAGCTGTTTCTGTTTTGTTTATTTTGGTGTCTTTTGGAAGTATGAAATGCTGTAGGCACAATTCAGGGAATTGGGCTTATTAATTATTTGAGTTCCCTCTCTAAGTGGACCCAAACAGATCTTTATGAAATAGATGAAATACACAGCAGTAGCCAAAAGGGTCAACAGATAAACTGTCTGGTTATTCAAAATGATGAAAAATATGTGAGGTAAGTGATGAAAAATAAAACTGCAAGCATCTGCCTGGCCAAACTTCAAAAGCAGGTGAGGGTAGTTTAATTTTTTTAAATTTTAATTTAATTTTTATTTTTGTTTTATTTTATTTTACTTGACTTTAAGTTCTTGGATACATGTGCAGAGCATGCAGGTTTGTAACATAGATATACATATGCCATGGTGGTTTGCTGCACCTATCAACCTGTCATCTAGGATTTAAGTCCTACATGCATTAGGTATTTGTCCCAATGCTCTCCCTTCCCTTATCCCGCACCCCCTAACAGACCCTGGTGTGTGTGTTTTCCCCTCTGTGTCCATGTATTCTCATTGTTCAACTGCCACTTACAAGTGAGAACATGTGGTGTTTGGTTTTCTGCTCCTGTGTTAGTTTGCTGAGGATGATGGCTTCCAGCTTCAACCATGTCCCTGCAAAGGACATGAACTTTCTTTTTTAAGGGCTGCATAGTATTCCACAGTGTATATGTACCACATTTTCTTTATCCATTCTATCATTGATGGGCATTTGGGTTGGTTCCATGTCTTGCTATAGTAAATAGTGCTGCTATAAACATACATGTGTATGTGTCTTCATAGTAGAATAACTTATATTCTTTTGGGTATATACTCAGTAATGGGATTGCTGGATCAAATGGTATTTCTGGTTCTAGATCCTTGAGGAATCGCCATACTGTCTTCCACAATGGTTGAACTAATTTACATTCCCACCAACAGTGTAGAAGTGTTCCTATTTCTCCACATCCTCTCCAGCATCTGTTGTTTTGACTTTTTAATCATCACCATTCTGACTGGCATGAGATTGTATCTCATTGTGGTTTTGGTTTGCATTTCTCTGATGATCAGTGATGTTGAGCTTTTTTTCATATGTTTGTTGGCTGCATAAATTTCTTCTTCTGACAAGTGCCTGTTCATATCCTTTGCCCATTTTTTGATGGGGTCGGTTTTTTTTTTTTTTTTTGTAAATTTGTTTAAGTTTCTTGCAGATTCTAGATACTAGACTTTTGTCACATGGGTAGATTGCAAAACTCTTCTACCATTTTGTGGCCTCCTCTTCACTCTGATGCTAGTTTCTTTTGCTGTGCAGAAGCTCTTTAGTTTGGTTAGATTCCATTTGTCAATTTTGGCTTTTGTTGCAATTGATTTTTGTGTTTTTGTCATGAGTCTTGGCTCATGCCTATGTCCTGAATAGTATTGTCTAGGTTTTCTTCTAGGGTTTTTATGGTTTTGGGTTTTACAATTAAGTCTTTAAACTATCTAGAGTTAATTTTTGTGTATAAGGAAGGGTCCAGTTTCAGTTTTATGCATGTGTCTAGCCAGTTTTCCCAGCATTATTTACTGAATATGGGATCCTTTCCCCATTACTTGTATTTGTCGGGTTTGTCAAAGATAAGATGGTTGTACTTGTGTGGGTATTTTTGAGGTCTCTATACAGTTCCATTGATCTATATGTTTATTTTGGTAAATGTACCATGCTATTTTGGTTACTGTAGCCTTGTAGTATAGTTTTAAGTCAGGTAGTGTGATACCTGAAGCTTTGTTTAGGGTAGTTTGAATTGACTACACTGAATCCCATCCCATACTGTCAGACACGTTTCACAGATGGCAGCCTAGCAGCTGTATTGTAGAAATATCCAGCAGGACACATATTTTATTTAAGACTGGACTTAAGAGAGAAATATATGTCACAGTGGTCTTGCAAATGAATTCAGGCCATGATTATATATGTTAAAGCAATTGATTTCTGGTCCCCCAACTTTCTGGTTCAAGTAATAGTCAGATAAGAGATTGGTCTGAGGCAACAATACACTTAATCAAGTTTTTCTTTTATTATAATAATGTGGCCCATGTAATCACTTGTTAACTGTGAGTTTCAAGTGCTCTTTGTCTTATAGTGAAGGTAAATGCCAACAGGAAACCTGTGATGCTGATGGTATCATGGTGCAAAGTCTCAGAATTCATTCAGGAATGCTGAATTCAGTCCAGGAAAAAATGTGCATGTGTATGTGAATTCATATGTGTGTGTGTGTGTGTGTGTGTGTTTGTAAAAACCCCTATTAAAATAATTAGGCACAAATACTAAATAATACAATTTTAAAAGGATTATTATTAGAGGCTTTAATCATTAACTCTTCTTAATTACTGCTTAATTTAACTCTTTTCATCTCATAGGCATAAACAGACCTAGGCTTTCAAAAATATTTTAGAATCAAAAGCTTTACAGGCTGTACACATTGTTCTGATACCTTGCGGTTTCAGAGCATGTTAGTGTTAAAAACTTCTATGGCCTTGAATAAATAAATACATTGAGCTTTTATTAAACTGTTAACCTCATTTATTCATTGATTCATTCATTCATGCATTCAGTGAGAGACACGAAGCAGGCACTGGGGAAATCATGGTGAACAAAACCAGGTTTAGAACCTATTGTCATAGGGCTAAGCATGAAGAGGGGAAAACATGTTAAGCTAATAATCACATATAGGAGTGTAAAGTTACATCTGTTCCCCTCTGGGGTGGCACTGGCAGGAGGGTGGCCTCCTGAGGATGAGTTCGTGCCAATGAGGTGGGGAGGAAGGAGGTTCCAGGGAGAGGGAACAACACCAGCACAAACTCTGCAGCAGGAGGGAGTCAGGAGAACTGGGAAGGAGGCCTTGAGGCTGTGTTTAGGGATTTTGGTTTTTACTGCAAGAGCTACAATGGTATAAAATGGTAAAATTTGCATTTTGAGAAGATCACTATTTTGAGAAACTAGATTGGATTTGGGGAGGGGAAGAGGAAAGAGGATGGTAGCTTACTGAAATGCTATACATGGTAAATGTGAGTATTAAGGATACAATTAGACTAAGATGTGATATCTTTTTCTCAAGGGTACTCAGTAGGGGAGGAAAAAATTAAAATTTAAAATTTGTTTGGTAGGAAAAACTAATTTTAGAGTTCTTGTAATTAATGAGCATCTACTAACTCTTCTATTTTTTCTTGTTCTTACAAAAGATGAAAACCCAGAGAACGTGCAGTAGGAATCTATGTGGAAAGACTGGGCTCCATTCTGAAATTATTAACTAGATATTATAAGCTTAATATTTATCTCTAAGTTTCAATTTCCTTAAATCTATGATGTGACTTTGTTCTCATTAAGCTATTACAGAGGACACTTATGTGATAAACTCACTTTCATTAGGGTGCAAAGGGCTGATAATAGCACTACCTTCTAGTTAATTTTTGCTAACGTGTGAAAGGCTGATAACAGTGAAATTCAGCTTTACAGAGACAGGCACCAAGATCCCTTGTTGTATTCTCAGGTCTACTCTAGTGTCTGGAACATATTGTTGCTATGGAATAAAACTGGGTTAATTCTCTCAGGTTGCTTGTGTTTTGAAAGAATATGTTTAAACATATATAGTAAGAAATTTCTAGTCGATGAACTTCAGACAATTTGCTATGAAGGTTGTAGGAATCATTTTAAATAGAATTTCCTTCTTGATATCAAGATGTAACAACACACAGGACTACTCTATCTAAATATTAGGCTTGAGCTGACAGTCTTCCCCATATCCAATTTCTTATTGTCACCTGACAATTCTCCTATAAGTTCCAAGAAAGCAGTGAGACTGATCTTCAACTGTTGCTTTCAGAACTCAATCACACACACCCCCTAGGTTTATAATTTAGGATTCTGATAACTGTGCAAAAGACAATTTGAACTAAATATTTTGGAGAAAAAAAAAGAAAGCACTTAAAACAATCTTGCTTAGGACTACCAGAATGGAAACTAATACATGTAATCTTTCCACCCTAGAGTAGTTCGTCGATAACCCAAAGATGAAAATTTATTCATAATCTGTTTCTCTGAATCCATGAAGTATTGTGGAATTCCTGTTTCACCCACCAGTTGAAATGACCATTCCCCCAGGATCCACCTTTGATGTCAATACAGAGCATCCTTCAATGTTAAGTCCCAGGCCTGACTCTGAAATGTTCTTGTGTTGTGAGCTGAGTCCAGCAAGAATCCCATTAGAGGTCTTTCCTTGGGCCAAGTACAAGTCAGCCTCGAGGCAGGAGGTGGAATGGCCCAGCCACCCTACACCTATCGGGCTGGGAATAAACATCAGCCACCCACGCCGTCTTGGTGATCTGGCTTAACCAAGACTGGCCCATCTCTTTCTTGAGCTCTAGAATGAATCAGGATGCATTTGGTGGACCTCAATGGTACAGCAACTCACCGAACAACATTTTATTCCATAAAATTCAAAGGTAAGATGACTCTTTTATAAAAAGATTGAGATAAATTTTGTTCTGTACTCAGACACATTTTGGATCATTTGTTACTTCACAGCTCTTTCAGTCTAGATAGGCAGAGGAAACAGTAGTGTGTTTTTGTTCTGCTTATCCAAGGTAACTCTTTTTCCTTTTTCCTTTTCCCTAGTGGATTGTGAAGTCTTAGGTTGGTGCAAAAGTAATTGCGTTTTTTGCCATCAAAAGGTGATGCCATCAAAAGGTGATGGCAAAAACAGCAATTACTTTTGCACCAATCTAATACTATTATCAGAAAAATCACACACAATGCGTCTTGTTAACAAATTGGCCGCAAAAACTTACTTCTAATACCTCTGGCCGACCAAAAATATCCAGTCAGAGGCTGGGTGTGGTGGCTCACGCCTGTAATACCAGCACTTTGGGAGGCTGAGGTGGGTGGATTGCCTGAGCTCAGGGGTTTGCGACAAGCCTGGGCAACACGGTGAAAACCCATCTCTATTAAAAAAAATACAAAACAATAGCCGGACATGGTGGCCTGTGCCTGTAGTCCTAGCTACTTGGGAGGCTGAGGCAAAGAGAACGCTTGAACCTGGGAGGCAGAGGTTGCAGTGAGCCGAGATTGGGCCACTGAACTCCAGCCTGGGTGAGAGAGAGAGACTCCTTCTCAAAACAAAAACAACAACAGAAACGAGACAAGAAACAACAACAACAAAAATCAAGTCAGAGTAAAAAAAAGAGCCAGCTGTTGCCATCACAGTTTCAGGTTTATAAAGGGATCTTTCTCCCACAGTGAAATGATCTCACCAAACCAGATTCTCATAGTTTAAATACAGGCTCTACTTTATTTCCTTTTACTAATCAACTTGACCAATTACTAGTTTTTACAATCAATAGATGCTATTAACAAATTGCCTATTACTTTTAATACCAAAATGGCTTCAATTACTTTTTATCCTTTTTCCCTTTCGATTTTTTTAGCCTTTGCTCCATTCTTATGCAGACTGAACTTGACACCCCCCCATCCAGTATTTCCTGATCACTCAGGCCAGGATGATTTCTGGCCTGTCAGTTTCCCCAGGGACAAGGCAATTTCACCCCAACTCGTAGGGCTGTGGAAAAGAGATGTCCTCATTCATTGGGATGAGAAAGACACTGGACCTTAAAAACAAACCATCACGGGTTTCCTTTTTGGGTTGAGTTAAAATGTGAACTTGGTCTTCAGATGCTGCTGATTTGATACCATATTTAGGGTTTATACAAAACTGACCCAAAGACTTGGCCCACTTGCCCGTCCCTTGTCACGGGGGTTCACACACAGCCCAGGGAATGGGCACCCATCCTTAGGAAGTGGCCTGCTTCCCTCAGCGACCATGCTGTCTGAAGTGATAATGGTTCTAGGTGGATCCGAAAGGAGAGCCAGAGGAAGAGCCAGACAACAAAAAGGAATGAAGAAAGGAAAACAAATTCAAGGGGAGTAACGACGGGCCCCAAGTGGCCTTATTATATGAATAGACCGCAGATAACTACATCTTTCCACCGCAGCGCTTCATAAATTCTGTCATCTTGTTAGGATTGTCAGAAGCACACTGACCTCACTTCCTCCATTAACGAGCTCGCCCTATTTTGAGGGGAGATTCTTTACGAACACACAGCCCAGAAACACCTCATAAACAGCTTGTCAGCCTTGTAATTCTGTAAGTAACGAATTCCATGCCAAGGAGAGGGAGGGTGGCGCCCCAGAAGCCAGCTGACCCACCGCAGAGAGGAGCCTGGCACAGTTGGGGCCAGACAGAGGCAGACGCACAGCTGGGTTTGCGAAGCGGCTAACAGCAAAGTTTAATCCCTGCTTACTGAGAAAGGTGTCAGAGCTAGATTGGTGGCTTTTCACGCAATCACCAGGTTCTTTTTATTTGCCTGGGTGCTTTTCTCTTTGGTAAGACAGAGGCGGCCAGAGCCTAAGCAAGATTCGGGGTTTGGAAGGAAGGTATGGAGAGGGCCCATTTGCTCACAGCCTACTCTGATATTTTTTGTTTGTTTGTTTTTGTTTTTGAGAGCCACTGCATGACTCCAGCCATCCCTGCAGCCCCCCAACCTGATTATCTTCTTTCAGGCTAGATGAGGAAAACAGCTTTACGTTCCCAGTGATCCAGGATGGATTAAATGGTCAAAAATTGCATTCCGCTTCTATGAGACTGAGTTTTTGCTGAAGTCTCCAGTACAGTCATGAAAAGCATCTCGACTCTATAAAGCCAAGAAAAACTCCCCACGGTCAGCTTATGCACGGGGCAAGCTCCATAAAGTTGCTCTTGCTGACTAGCCTCGGTTTTAGTGTCTTGATACAAACCACATCAAATTATATATAAAAACAACGCATCCCAAATGCCAACGAAGACCTTATCTCTTATTCCTAAGGTGTTTCCTCTCGCTCCTCAGCGAGCTACTTTTCACCCCTGTTGATTTACGCTCTCTTGGTGGACACAGAGGTGCACTGAGCACAAACTATTTAGTGCTTACATTGGTGCCTTGAACAGATAATGAAAACAGCTCAGTGGCCAGGACTCCCTGCTCTTTCTTTCCCATAATGATGGCACCAACACCCTTCACAATACACATGGTAATCAGAGCCCGTGGACAGGGAATGGATTCATCAAAATTCGCTGGATGCATTTTTGGGAGGGTGGAGGTGGGGAGCAGAGAGGCAGACAAGAAGATGAGCTCGGGACTCACCCCCACGCTTGCAGGTTTCACATTTAGCCCCGCGCTGGATGGAAGGTGTGTAGGGTCATCAGTTATTTCCAGTTGCTATTTTGGTCAGCCACATAAAAAATATCCCTGACAATTCTGAATTGCATGTATAAACCATTTTATGGCTGTTGGTCTTGTTGCTCTCTCCTCTCCTTCTCAGTTCCCCCCCCCTTCCAAGTATCCCATATTTCCTCCTCTCTGCTATATCCAACATAAACATTTATCTTCTTGGACCATGTATTCAAGAAAAAAAAAGGTAAAGGGAATAGTAAAAATACAGAGTCAAATGTGAGTGGCAGAGCTATAATTCTTTATGAAGTAGCAGGTAAGATTGATTGTCAAGGGTCAAAAGGCTAGGTCAAACTCCACTCATTCGTCAGCTGAATGTCATTTTTGTTTTCCCTGTCACCAGATAGCTTTAAAAAAAATCGCAACTCCTTCCTCATTATCTGGGACTTGGCTCCTTTTCTGCCATCCAGTATTAATGAAACCGTGCTTCAAGCCTGGCCCTCATCTTCTGAGGTTCTTCTTCATGTGCTGCCTCCCTGTCTAAAGCACTGCAGAGAGAACACCGTTTCAAAGGCCATTTTCTCCTGCAGCCACATTGGGAAATTGCCACTAGAGTGAGAATGATTTGAAAACACACACGAGGTATAAACGTTTGAATGAACAAAAATATAATTAAATCATAGCGGATCTAAAGCTTGTGATCCAGTGTAATTGGATGGTGGCAATATCTTTGCATCTCATAAAGAGGAAAACAAAATGAGATGTGATATCTGGAAGCCATCTAAAATTATGTGTCGTAAATAATGAAAAAAATGTTCCCCTTATAATTATAGCAGGTCACAACAACATAATGCAAAACCTAAAATAATGCATTGGCATCTAACGTGACATCCGCAGCAGTTCAAATGTAGGTTAATGCTATCAAATAATCTCGCCTCCAAAAGATTAATTTAATTAGCTCATGTTTAATTATTCTAAAATGAAAGACAGTGGTGATTAGTTGGATAGGAATTAATTTGTGAATTTTTAAGCATAGATTTGTCAAATGCTATACGTTATCAGCTAGAAGAGATAACCCAAATTTATATCCACAGCTAGATAAAAGTGTAAAGTTTAAATCTTAAGCAATGGTGATGAGTTCCTTGTTTTGTAAACTTGAGCTGGTTTTTTTGTTTTATTTTGTTTTGTTTTCTGTCCTCTTTACCTCTAAATATTAGTGCAGAGACCTGGACCAAAGTGGCTTGATAAATTCAGATTAGAATTTTCTTTACAGTAGTGATATTATTTGAACCAATCATCTAATCTTCCCCACAAGTACTTGCAATTTTCACTAGCCCATCTCACTCCTATTGGTTGGCAGCTGCACGGTGTGAGTAAAGTCTTACATGAGCCAGGGAGTTTTGCTTTATTTCTATTTCTATTTCATAATCACAGGCCTGCAGTCCCTGAAGGAGGACAAACAGTCACCACAGAAAGTCCTGCAGAGCATCTCAGGAGGTTGCAAAGAGAGGGCAGAGCTGGATTTGTAAGATTGACACATGGTCTGCTTCTTAAAAAGGAAAAAACAAGGATGACAACAAACAAAAACCTTTAAGGACATTCTCAATTAATTTAAATTTACCTAGAAATAATAATTAACTTTCAATATAGCATCTATTGATTTTGTACCAAGATATGTTTAGTCCCCGAAAAATGGTGCTTGCAAAGCCATTCACCAGGTTCAGCTTGAAGAACTTGATTAAAACAAATATGACCTAGCCATGTTTAGAATAGAGAATATCAGAGCACAAAACTCAGAGAACAAGTTCTGTACAGGGAGTGGCTTGGTGAGGAGACTTGCCTAGGCAGCTTGAAGCTTTTAGTACTGTTCCGGAGAGCTACTCAAGTGAAAGGTGCAAGGGAGAGGTGGGCTGCAGCAACAAGAATGTTTCTGGTGACATCTGGATTCTGAATGGGGATGGGTTGGGGACAAGTGGCCCTGGGGAAGGAGTTGTGAAGAGCAATTCAGGAGAAGTACTAATATGAAACAGGACGTTGCCCACCCAAAATAAGAAATGGATTTTTAAAACTTGTATATCTGTGTGTACAAGAAAGATGCTGACATAAACGTGTTAAAAATACTTTTCCTTAAGTCTTACTGTTTTCTAACTTTGGATGGTGCTTTATTTTATCGTTTCTAATTAAAGAGAAATTATTTTACATTTTGTCATCCCGAGTCTTACGCCTATTCTTTGTGAGTGTCAGTGGGTGGTGAGAACTGAGGCCTGAGTTCACGTGACTAAGCTGAGATGGTCCAACAGCAGTGCTGCTCACACTACTGACAGCAACTGTGAAGAGGAACACAGTCCAGATATGACATAATAAGCCCCATGAGGATTGCCCCAAACTACAAATAATAATGGAAATGTAACATTTCTGACTGCAGATGACCTGCATGCTATACTGTGGGGCCAGGGTATTTGTTTTAATAGACTATCAAAACTAAGGTGAACTATTTTGAACCATAAATTCAGATTATTAGAGAAAACTGTTAAAATTGACTATATACATTTTCTTTTAAAGCACCATTTTGATGTTGTTGAATGATCAACAGCCACACTAGAATTGCAAACAACTGGGAACAAAATCACAGATAGACCTATTAGTGAAAATTGATAGCTAATATTTTTCACAATCAAATCAGAATGCTAAAAGACTTTTAACAATTTTTAATGTGGGGATCCAATGGAAAAAAATGTGAAGTCCTACTTGTAAGTAAAACAAAACAAAACAAAACAAAACTGTACAGCTGTAAGATCAGCAAAACTTGGTTTATGACACAAACAAAAGACTTCAGTTATTTATATAACCCAACAGTTTGACTTGAAAGTAAAATGATCCTGTGGTGGGTGGCTTCACAGCTAGAACAGAGTTCATAGCAAGGTTGCGCCAGCCTTTCTGGGCCTTGCTGTCAAGTTTCAGTGCGGGGCCTGGAGTGGTCCCCTGTATGTGTGGTCTCTGTTGGGTACTGCCAGGGCAGGAGGGCCTGTGGCCAGGCAGAGCTGCCAGTGATGCCTTCCGAAGGCAGCTGAGGAGAGGTTTATGGGGGGAATAATGAGTAGAAAGGGAGGCAGGAGTGTTCCCCTCACATATTTCAAGATATTCTCCTTGAAATACGTTCTCTTTGTTCAAGAAGGGATTATAGTTAGGTAGCTCTAGTTTAGGAGAAGATCAAGGACAATGTTTGGAAGTTGGAGAAAACTCACTGTTTTGGGCTCAAAATGAAATAAAGACTTAATTTTTTATTCTAAGGATGGAATGTGCTGTCTTGATAATCACAGAATACTTATGGGTGGAGCTGAATAGGTAGAGGCTGGAAGAGCACCTGGTACAGAAGGATGCTGAAATTGCATGGGGGCTCAGAGTAGATGTCCTCTCTATCTGTATGTAACCATCAGTTTCAGTGGGCAACATTGCCTAAGCATCTTCTATGTGCCAGACACTATGATTCAATGAAGTACCTAGTGGTGGTGTCAGCATCTACATGATATGCTCATTCATTGCTTTCTTATTATGTAGTCTCTATTAACCACTATTGGCAAATGGGTTGAAAACTATGATGACTACGGGCACTGTAGGACAGATGATTCACAATCTGCTTCAATTAGGGAAGTACCCAACAGAAGTCCTTGGGGAAGCAGACTTGCTTGACACCTTTTAAGTTAGGAATTTCATGGGCTTGCAAGCCAATGGACCAGGTGGTTGTATCTCCAAAAAGCATTTTAATTTTTCCCTTTACCAAAGTGTTCATAAGAAAAAGCTGATATGTGACGAAGAAGAAAGGAACCAACATTTGCTTGTTAGTCACTATACAAGAAGCTCTATATTAGTTATCCTTCTCTGTCCTACAAGATGGACACGATTACACCCTGTGACAGCTGATGTTGTTGAAGCTCACAGAGGTGAGGCTATTTGCCATGTCACATAACTGAGAGGGGCAGAGGTGGGCTTTGAATTCAGGTCTTTCTTATTGCAAAGATAGTGGTCTTGACAGCATCTTATTGTCTCTGAGAATAAATAGTCCCCTGAATTAACATGATCTCTCATAAAAGCTAAAGCTTGGATATAATTGAAAGATGATTAAACAATTGAAAAACAATTAAAAAGAAAACATAATTCAAAAGCTTGGTCTTTATTTTTTAGTGTTTAAAATGTACCTGCTCTTTGAAACTATTTAGGCAAATGGTGGTAACTGCTATGAGCCAAGCCTCTTCCCATTTACTCTTTGCATGCCTTTGACTCCAGAATTTCCCAATCAGCAGTTCC
The DNA here is from genome assembly GCA_963574635.1 of Cheracebus regulus. Lineage (NCBI taxonomy): Eukaryota > Metazoa > Chordata > Mammalia > Primates > Pitheciidae > Cheracebus > Cheracebus regulus. Next base: position 19,931 of record CAUYQU010090642.1, read on the forward strand.
CCCCTACTGACAGTATACAGGTTCAGTCAATACACACAGATACCAGAAAGCCCCCTGAGCGTCTGCTGTATACAGAACCCTGGGCTGGGTGCTGCATGTACCCTAAAGGCCAGTGGTTTTCAAATCATGTGCCCACAAATGACCTGACATTCTTGAGAAAATGCAGGCTCTGATTTAGTAGGTCTTGGCTGGGGTCTGAGATTCTTCATTTCTAACCAGGTGCCAGGTGATCTTGGAGTAGCAAAGCACCTGGGAACCAAAGAATGATGCTGGACAGGAAAGATTTTAGATCATTAGATGACTGACCCAAATGTATTTCTCTGGGTGTGTCTCCTGGAATCTGAATGTGAAAGGCAAGACCAAGCATAGTTAAGACGGAATAGGCCCTCAATAGAAGAGAAGATAGAAAAACGGCATGCAGCTAACGCTTATATAGAACTCTGCATACATGAACATATTTAATTTTCAAAATGGCTCAGTGAGGTTGGTGGACTATGACTTTCCCCATTTTTTGATGAGAAGCTGAAGCCTGAGAGGGTGAATGATAGCTGATAGTAACTAGAAATCTGGACATTAGCTTTAACATGTTGTGCATTAGAGGAGGTGTAACGTACAGGGAGAAGAATCCAGGGGAGGGAACCGGGACATTGAGGTCTAAAAGCCATATCACAGGCACAATCCTTGAGGGAACTATGATATTTAGCCTGGATCTAGAACTTATCTTCCTTATCATTTTCTTAAGTTATTTGATAAGCTGGTCTGAGGAAGGGAAAGTAGATTTATTTTATGTTTATTTAGATAACGATTTGCAGACATCGCTTGTTGGGCTATTAATTTAGAGAGATGCCGTGTCGGTAAAAAGTAGCGCTGTGGGCACAAGCAGGCTTTGTGCCTGTTCCTCATAGACACTCACAGCATGCATTAGCCTATTAAAAGCTCTGAGGAGTCCTTGGGGAAGCAGACTTGCTTGACACCTTTTAAGTTAGGAATTTCATTCTTATTTGACCACAGACTCCCTCTCTCCCTTATGGAAAAAAAATACCTTGAAAGGCTGGGCATGGTGGCTCATGCCTGTAATCTCAGCACTTTTGGAGGCTGAGGTGGGAGGATCCTTTGAGGCTAGGAGTTTGAGGCTGCAGTGGGTCAGGAACATACCACTGTACTCCAGTCTGGGAGACACAGTGAGAACCTGTCTCTAATAATAGTGATGATGATGATGATGATACCTTTTAGCAGTCTATCAAACTAATTTGCATCCTTGAGACACACTTTGACACTTTGGAAAACATTCACGTCAACTGGCATAATAGGGCCAATTAATGAAAGTTTCATATCAGGGAATGAGATTCCAGAGTAATATGAAGAACTTTCTAACAATTTGACCTGTCCATCATAAACTTCCCATCACCAGGAATGTTCAAGAAGAGGCTAGAAAACTGTATTTGAGAGGAATCTGAGCTCATCTGGAAAGACACACCATTTACGGAACAGGCAACTGGAACATTTTACATTGTCGTGTTAATTCTGCCCCTTACTTTGACAGTGATATTAAGCCATGCTGTGGTTTCTAAAACAATGACATTAGAAAATAATGTTATACAAGTACTGTAGGTAGTTAAATTATTTTGGATTCACTGCTGTGCCAGGATGTTTTCTCCTTGTAAACTGTGTATACTCCAGCCATCCTGCTACAGAAATACTTATTTTTGTAATCCTTGGCCTGGGTAACAGCTCTAGAGTCTTTGAATCTATGTAATGTAGCCCTCAGCCCCATCTTGTTGGTAAGCAGGATAGATGTGTGCCCGTATAAATCATTATTTCAGAGGTTCCGTTCCTACTTCCCACTTCCCAGGTTAACTCTCTCACCTGCTGGTTGGGGATAAAGTTTAATAAGAGAAAAGTTGTTTGGTCAACAAGTAGAGATGAGGCTTTTTAAGTACAGATGCTGGTGGGAAGAGATGGACCCCTATCACCATTCATTCACTAATTCACTCTATTGCATTTATTGTGAATCAATGTATGCCATGAGCTGGCAATATAGAGCTATATGCTTCTTCCCTTCTGGGAATAAATGCTAAGATCATACACAATCCTGAAAACAGGTTTAGATACGAGGATGGGGAGGAAGACACTAGGAGTGGGAAGAAAGCAGAGGAGCAGACAGATGAGGGAACATGGAGTTACTGGGGATGCTATTGAGAAACTTCAGCATCTTGCCAAAGGCCAGTCTTTTTAGGACATTTTATATAATTTTCAGATTTCTTTCCTCTATAGCTGATTGGAAGATATGAATATATATATATATATATATATATATACACATAAATCTATATTATATATAGATTAACATATATATACATTAAACCTATATAATATATAAACATATAAATATATATGTATTAAATCTATATTATATATATATAAACATATAAATATATATATATTAAATCTAACTCACAGGATTTAAAACATAAGATTTTTGGTCCTTACCTGGGGAGCGTTTTAGTTTTACAAAATGTTAAAATCCATACCTTTGCCATGCGAGTTTTAGAAACCTGTAGCAATTGAGTTTAGTAAAAATATGTTTTAAAACAAGCTGGCAACTCTGCCTATATTCCCAAGTGGGAATTTCTGAACCATTGCTACTAGCTATGGAAGCAAACCACACATTCAAAGGGCCTTTTTGCTAGTGGGTAAGTTGGCCAGAAGATTATGGGTGATTAATACACGAGGTATGATAGGCCTGGTGGCCATATATCCTAGGTTTCATGGGCAATCTTGAAAAATACCCTGTCCCTTTGTCAGTCTGTGCATCATGCATGGAACCAACCATGGCATCAGAGTTTTCAGGGGGAACTATCTGCAGTGAGGGGTATATTACAGGTGATAGAAGATGAGTTCCAATCCTTGCAGGAGGAAAAGTCCAATAAATACAGTTGTGACAAATTAGAAAAAAAAATGTTGATTAGGAGTCTGAAGACCTGGGGATAAAATCCAGAATTTGTTGCTTTCTGGCCAAGCCCCTGGAACAGCCTAGGTTTCCTTCTCTGTAAGATATGGTGGTATCCCCTGTGAGGGATGCACACTGTGGGCTTGAGAGCTTCATGGAGAACCCCGTGGCTGACCCAGGTACAGAGGGAGTGAGGCCTCCAGCCTTCTGTGGACCCTATGGACCTTGGCTGTGAGAAGCAATGATGCCTAGACTCACCCAGACTATCCTTGTTGTTGGGTACTACAGATATCTGGGCCTCTTATATGGTCAGAGGAGGAGGAAACAGCCCCTAAAACACCAACCTTGAGTGAATTTAACTGGAATTAGGAACAAAAGCCATTTCTTATTTTTTGAGTGGCATGGAAAAACCCAAACCTGTTATGATTTTAATGGCAAACACATTAAAATACGAAACAGAAAGTATCTGAAAGCTAGCACAGAGAAAGAGATGTGTATTTCTCCAAAGGATATAGTGTCTTACTCCCACTCAGAAGGCAATATTACTATTTTAAAGAACAAAGATCAAATTAAATGTTCATGTGCTGTCACCAAGTATGTCAGTATATTTATGAACAATTCAAAATTTGAACTGTTTTCCAGACAGCTGGTCATATGTACATTAAAGTAGCTATAATAACCTGTCAGGAGAAATTTCCTCCAGCACATTCATTGGAGAAAATACGTGTAAGCATAGCAGCCTTTTCAAACCCCACCAGATCCCTTTATCTTGTGAACGGCTACTACCATAGGTACAAAATCCACAGAAAGCTAGAGCTCACAGGAGTTTATTATATGCCCTCCTTGTAAATTTGCTCCCTACTGTGAAGACTTTGGGCTACAAACATGCATTTATACAGAGAGAGTTGTACTAGCCCAGCCTGAGATGTGTTAAATGGAATCAGTCGGATCTCCAACATACAGACTAAGTATCTATCTTCATTAAGTGTACATCAGAAAAATTTATCTTACCACCAAATCTCTTTTGCAAAGGGATTTCCAGCCTTCTTGAGACTGTAGTATCTTGACAATACATGAGGGACTTGGTTTATTGTACAGGGGAAAGGTTTGGCCTTGGAGGCAGAGAGTGAAATTTGCATCCTGGTTTTGTCATTTACTAGATGTGTGCTTAAGCAAATCACTTAAATGGTTTAAGCTTTTGCATTCTCTTGTATTAGCTGTATCCTTTTGTATTATCTGTAATAATTTAATAATGCACACGTCACATTTTGAGAGAGTAGAGGCGCTAAATTTTTAAAATGTTAGAAAGAAAAATAAGTCAAATGTCTTTTGGCTGAGCTATGCAGAAGCAGTGTTTCTTTAACATGTTCATTTGGTAAAGTCAGTTGGTCTTTGGAATGAGTTAAACTAAAGTAAGCTTAAAAAGTCATGATTTGCTCAACAGCCAAAAAGTGGAAAGTAAAACAACCCAATTACAACAACCCAAGTGTTCATCAACAGACAACTGAGTATCAGTAATGCTATGTATACACAAAATGGAATATTATTAGTTTTAAAAAGGAAATTCTGATATCTATTACAACATGAATGAAACTTGAAGACATTGCCCTTAATGAAATAAGCCAGTCACCAAAGGACAAACACTGTATGTGATTCCATTTACATGAGATACCTAAAGTAATCAAATTCATAGAGACAGAAAGTAGAATGGTGGTTGTCAAGGGCTGGGGCGTGGGGGCTATGGAGAGTTTTTGTTTAATGAGTAATCAGCTTGAGTTTGGGATGATGAAAAAGTTCTGGAGACGCATAGCAGTCATGGTTGCTTACCAATGTGAATGTACTTAATGCCACTGAAATATACACTTAAAAATGACTAGTAATTAGGAAAGAGAAGAAAATAAAGGGCATTCAAATTTGCAAGGAAGAAGTTAAACTGTCCCTATTTATGAATGACATGATCTTATATATAAAAAACCTTAAAGACTCCACCAAAAGTCCTTTAAAACTAATAAATGAATCCAGTAAAGTTGCAGCATACAAAATCCACATTCAAAAGCCAATAACATTTCTAAATGCCACTGGTGAACTATCTGAAAAAGAAATCAAGAATGCAATCCTGTTAACAATAGTTACAAAAAAAGTCACCTTTGAGGAATAAATAGAAGAATAAATTTGACCAAGGAGTTGAAAGATCTCTACAATGAAAACTATTAAGTATTGAAAGAAATTGAAGAGAATACACACAAATGGAAAGATATCCTGAGTTCATGGGCTGAAAGAATTATTATTATTAAAATATTCATACTACCCAAGTGATGTACAGGTTCAATGCAATCCCCATTAAAATACCAGTGACATTCTTTACAAAACTAGAAAAAAATCCTAAAGTTCATATAAACCGCAAAACAGCCCAAACAGCCAAAGCAATTTTGAATAAAAAGAACAAAACTAGAGGCACCATATTACCTGACTTTAAAATATACTAAAAAGCTATAGTAACCAAAACAGCATATTACTGTTAGAAAAATAGAAGAACAAAACTGAAGCCGTCATATTACCTGACTTCAAAATATACTGCAAAGCTATAGTAACCCAAACAGCATGTTACTGTTAGAAAAATACACACCAAAACCAATGGAATAAAATAGAGAACACAAAAATAAATCCGTACACTTACAGCCAACTGATTTTTGACAAAAGTGCCAAGAACACATATTGGGAAAAGGACATTCTCTTCAATAAATGTCCTGGCAGAACTAGATCTCCTTATGCAGAAAGATGAAACTAGACCCCCAATCTTTCATCACATACAAAAATAAATTCAAACTATATTAAAGACTTAAATGTAAAACCCCAAACAATAAAGTTACTAGAAGAAAACATAGAGGAAATGATTCATGACATTGGTCTGGGCAAGGAATTTTTGGGTAAGATCTTAAAAACACAGGCAACAGAAATATAAATAAAGAGATAGGACTATACCAAACTGAAGAGCTTCTGCACAGAAAAGGAAATAATCAACAGGGTGAAGAGACAACCTACAGAATAGGAGAAAATATTTGCAAGCTATGCATCCAACAAAGAGTTAATATGCAGAATATATAAGCAACTAGAACAACTCAATAGCAAAACAACAAATAATCTGATTTTTAAAATGAATAAAAGACCCAAATAGACATTTCTTGGAAGACATACAAATGGCCAACATGTATATGAAAAAATATTCAACATCACCAATCATCAGAAAAATGCAAATCAAAACCAAAATGAGATACCACTTCACCCCAATTAGAATAGCTATGAAAAATAATGAATGCTGATGATCATGTGGAGAAAGGAGAACTCTTATACACTTTTGGTAAAAATGCAAATTAGTACAGCCATTTTGGAAAACAGTATGGAGTTTTCTCAAAAAACTAAAAATAGCACAACCATATGATCCAGCAATCCAAGTACTAGGTATGTATCCAAAGGAAATGCAATCACTATGTTGAAGAGATTATTGCAGCACTACTCACTATAGTCAAGATATGGAATCAACCTAAGTGTCCATCAACTGTTGAATGAATAAAGAAAATGTGGTATATACACACAATGGAATATTAATTCTGCCATAAAAAGAATAAAATTCTGTTATTTGCAGCAACGTGGATGAAACTTGAGGACATTATGTTAGATAAAATAAGCCAGACACAGAAAAACAAACATAGCATGTTCTCACTCATATATGGGATCTAAAAAAGTTGATCTCATAGAAGTAGAAAGTAGAACAGTGGTTACCAGAGGCTGGGGAGGGGAGGGAGGAGGAGGGGTAAAGAGAGTTTGGTCAACAGGTACAAAGTTACAGTTTGACAGGAGGAATAAGTTTTGATGTTCTATTGCACAGCAGGGTGACTATGGTTAACAATATTGTATTGTATACTTCAAAACAGCTAAAAGAGGGGCTTCTGAATGTTCTTACCACAAAGAAATGATAAATGTATAAGGTGACAGGCATGCTAAATACCCTGATTTGACCACAATGCGATGCACACATGTATCAAGACATCACACTGTATCCTGCAAGTATATATGATTATTATATATCAATCAAAAACACAATTAAGAAATGGTAACTTTTATGTACATTTTACCAAAATTAAAAAAAAGAATGTCAACATTAAAAAGTCATGATTTCTAAGTGAATCTATTTTCATACATCTTATATTCTCTGTTTACTTCCCTGGAATTTTCCATTCATAAATACTAAAACTTAAAAGATGCATTTATCTTGCAAAGTGTCCTTTGGTGCTACTCTAGGAGATTTTGCACCAGGGTGCTCTGGATTCTGGAAAGATAATAAATGTTTGGAAATTCACTAGTGTCTGTCAACTTGTGAGGATCACCACATTTTAGGGAGCACAAATATCAGATCTGATGATCACTTTGTAGGCAGAAGATGTCTTCATTCATGTTTTATTTCCAGTGCTTCAGTTAAGTGAAATCCCAAAGCAATTGCTATGTTAACTTATTTTCTCTTGGTTGCATTATCTTATGCATTATCTTGGTTGCATTAGTTTTCTTCCTCCATTATGCTGTTCAATTATCTAGTGTGAAGCTTTCAGTAAAAGAACTCACCTATCCCCCACTTAAATTCACTACCCTGCCTTAAATTACCTATGAGGAATGTATCAGATACCTAATTTCAGAAAGTAGTCATAATTATTTCCATTACCAACATGTGGCTGTAATTGCCTCTTCAGCAATTTTCAGAAGCAATGGAAAGGAGAGTTTCCCTAGACACGGTCCATTTCAATCTTTATCCTTGGCTTGTATTCTATTATAGTGGCATAGTTTAAGACTCTAGGGTTCCTATAAGGTCAGATGGAAATGCTCAGAAGAGAAGGAGAGAAAGGAAGCAGCACTGACTGTGTTTCCTTGGTTGAACACACACTTTTGGTCACCTGTTATAGACACCAGGGTTGTGTCTGAGAGTGGAGTGGGCACGCCATCTGCACACACCTTGGGGGAGCATGGGCTTAGCACATATGAAAACTTTGTATTTATTATTTGGTTGAATTAGTATTATATGGGTTGAATTAAATACTCCCAAAAAGATATGTCAAAGTCTTGACTGTCAGTGCCTCAGAACATGACCTTACTTGGAGAGTGTGTCTTTACAGGCATAATTACATTAAAATATGAAGGGGTCCTTATCTAAAATGAACTGATGTCCTAATAAAAGGGAAAATTTAGACACAAACACAGACACACACAGAGGGAAGATAGCCACATGAAGATGGAGGATTGGAGTGATACAATGTACAAGCCAAGAAATGCCAAAGATTGCTAGCAAACCACTGAAAGTGAGGAAGAGGCAAGGAAGGTGTCCCCTACAGATTTCAGAGAGAGTATGGCTGACATCTTGATTTCAGACTTCAACCTTCCAGAATGGTGAGACAGTCTTTTGCTTTAGGCCACCCAGTTTGTGGAACTCTGCTATGACAACCCTAGGAAAGCAATGCATTATTTCATTTCATTTCCACAGTCACCCCATGGGATGATGTTATTATTTTCTCCTATTTTGCAGATGCAGAAACTGAGTCTCAGAATAGTAAGGACTGAATCAAAAGTCATACAAGCAGCATGTAAACCCCTCAGCAGATGCTGCTTAGGGCATCTGGGAAGGTCGGCAGGTGGCACCTGTGTTGGGCTTGGAACCAGTAGATATTTGCTGGGTGCAGAAGGGAGTACACTCCAGGGTGAAGTGAAGGAAGACGATTGTGGGGATCAGAAGTTCTGAGTGACTGGAGTATAGGATGGGTGGCAAAGAAGGACATAAGGTGAGATTGGCAAGAGTGGCTGGAGCTGATTCTGAACAGCCATGCATGACACACCAGGCAGTCTGGAGAGACTAGGGCCAGGGTGCACGTGGGAGGCTGGGCAGTCCTAATTCCAATTAGAAATGAGAGTTGGGATTAAGACTGTGAAAGTCAGCTTAAAGAACTGGAGGTGCATTTGGGTGCTATTTTGGAGACAGAATCAAGAATGTGTGGGTGCATGGGGTTGGAAGTGATTGGTAAGGAGGGAGAAGGAGGTTTGAGTTTCTATTCCCCAGCTTGAGGGACCTGTGGATGGTGATGGCCAAGAACGGCAATATGCAGGATGCCATGCACAAAAATGCTTCTCAGCTGAGCCACATGCTGGACTTAGTGACAGGCACACATCCCGCTGTTCCTGCAGTATAGCCCCCTGCATGCTAGCGTGAAGAGTGGGCACAGACACAGAGCTGCTGGCCACAGGTGCTTTCCTGAGGTGACAAATCTGAGGACTTCTCAGCTATCAGAAAGGAGAGCCCTAGAGCAGTAACAAGGGTGGGACAAGCACAAGATGGTGTCTAGATTGGGCCAAATGCCTGTATTCTGGTCACACTTACAAGGAAGATCTGGAAACTAGTATCAGAATCTACTCTACACCCTTTGTTCTCTGCATTTCTCTGTAAAAAGTAAGTTGCCAAGCATCATCATTATTAGAGCGTGGGCTCTTTCATGAAGAACAGAGTAGTAGAATATTGGAACCTGGCCACTTGGACTCTGTCTGACTGATGTGGAGAATGAGCAAAACCAGGTGTGCAAATTCCCCTTACCCCAACACCTCGGAGAAGGTGACCATAAACAGGCTCAGTGTCATTGGTCTGTGTCTCCTGGGCCTGGATCCACGGAAAGAGCTTACTTCTGATCATGGTGATGTCGAAGTATCCCGTGGCTCCTCTCTCAGGAGCTTTCCCTAAATGCCTTCTCTGCTTTTTCCCAGAGTTCCCCTTGCACTGTAGGGTCTAGAGGAGCTGCTCCTTATCTACATCCCCCACCTTTTTCTATAGGGCAGCTTGGCTCCAAAAGCTTTCCCAGGAAAATTTCTTCCCAACCACTTTGGTGATCCACCCTCATGAAAGTTTGTGAAAGGAGAGTTAAGCAAAGCACGAATGCTTTCTCTTTCCCTGGGTCTGTCCCTGATGAATTGACGATGACAAAGGATCTGAGATCTAGACACTCCGCACTCCTTCAGGGCTGAAACCAAAGCACTGGTGCTTGGAGACTCAATAATACTTGCTTTTTGCAGAAAGGGAAACCCAAATATTGCATGTTCTCACTTATAAGTAGGAGCTAATCCCTGGGTACACATGGACATAAAGATGGGAGCAAAGGACGCTGGGGCTTCGAAAAGAAATCAGGGAGGGAGAGGAGGCAAGGAATGGAAATTTCCACTGGGGACTATGCGCACTGTCTGCCTGTCAGGATCAATAGAAGCCCAACCTCAGTATCACGCAATATACCCATGTAACAAACCTGCAAATGGAACCCTTGAATCTAAAATTTAACTTAAATTTAAGTTGAAAAATGTGTTTTTCTGATTATGTTGATCTATTAGTGAGGAGATTTACGAACCAGAGGACTTCCTATCTACCTTTATTTATTTGAAACTGTACCGTTTCTTAAATCTTAGTTACTGTTTTTCCAATTGAAAGTTTCCCCCCAAAGCACAATGCTGGGGGTTATGTTTTGAAAGAGAATTTTTTATATGACTGGTTCAAATTAAATGTTAGTGGCCAGCAATCAAGATTTTCGTAAGCAGTTTGAAGGTGAAATGAGAAGGTCACCAAATTCTTGAATACAGCTGTCTGTTTACATTATGTAAATTAAATTTGTTGAAAAAAGCAAAGTTGCCATAGTCATGCAGTTATTATAAATATTTTTTCAGTATTTTTCTTTTTACTCTTTATGGTTGATTTCAAAAAGCATTTTAACTGTATAATCTTTTATTCATTTACATTTTTCATGGTTTTATCACTGTAATTTGTTGCCAACACAGGCTTCTCTAAGGCAGAGCCTTTAACTTTCCTGAAGCAACTAAAGTGTTACATTGAGAAAGTAGGCGACAAATTGCAATCTACTGAGGTAAAGGGAGGAGGGAACTAGTTAGTACTCACTCTTCCCCGATGACACTCTTTTAAAAAAAAAAACAAAAAGATAACAACAACAAAATCCCTCTAATCTTATAGGCTTTTACCTGTTTTCCACTGATGTCCTCTTTGTCCTTCAAGATCCAATGAAGGGTATCATGTTATATTTAGTTGTCGGGCCTCCCCAGTCTCCTCTGGCCTGTGACAGTTTCTCAATCTTTCTATGTTTTTCATGACCTTAAAGTTCTGAGGAGTACTGGCCAGGTAACCTGTAGAATGCCCCTCCACCTAGGTTTTCCTGATGTTTTAATCTTGATTGGACAGGGTTAAGAGTTTTTGGAAAGAACACCACAGAGGCAAAGTGCCTGTCTCATCACATCCTGTCAGAGGGTACGTGATATCCGCATGGCATCACTGATAATGTTAACCTTCATCACTTGGTGAAGCCATGTCCTCTAGGATTGTTCACCGTATTTTTCCCTTTTTACACTCGGTTCTTTGGAAGCAAGTCATAGAGTCTAGCCCATCCTGGAGGCATGGGGGAGAGCAGTGAAAGAGCAGAATTACATCCCCCATCACGGAGGGCATAGAATATCTCTATATGTTATTTGAAATTCTTCCTTGAAAAAGATTTGAAATTCTTTTTTATTTTACTTTTTCTTATCTTTGACTTGTCCAAGTTAGTACTTCACAATTTCTTGGCTAGTATCCTACAAAATATCATATCCTCATACTTTCTCCCAACACCTCCCATTCTTCCATTCCCTAAAATGTCTGTAGTTTGCTTAAAGTTCTTTTCATCCTCATTATCAAGAAATTCTGGAAGGAGGTCAGTGGCTCTAATGTTGTCATTGCTCATTGTTTGCCTAGAGTTGAGTTACTGTTTGTTCAGTAAATATAATCTAAGTGCTAAGTCCTCTCCTACTTGTTATAGAAGAAAATAATTTGGGAAAAGAGCCTATACTGTCACTAAATAAATCACCTTTATTATCCTTTCTGCTTAAAATTAGGTCTTCCTAAAAATATATAATTAAGAATCCAAAAGTTCAACATTAGCAAATTAACTCGGTATGAATTTAGCCAATGTTTGAGAAACTCGATCTTGGAAATTTAAATTTCAAGAATGTTTGGTGCTATTATACTTAGCATATTTATTTTCAGGGAGCTCCAAACTCAACAAAATGTTCCTCCCCACTCCCAAAGTTGAGCTAAATAGGTGTTTTTGGTTTTTTTCAGCTACCATTTACTTATTGGGTTCCTATTACACCTCTGGCCCTAAAAGCAGTCCTTGCATTCACTGAGAAATAAAATGTTATGCTGTTCTCCAGGGGCTTCCTGGTTGGTAGGGAAGGAAGACAGAAGGGCCCGCTGGTCCAGAGGGATGAGGCCAGATCAGGCTGACTGGGAAGACTCCAGCAGCTGAACTGTGATGGAAGTAGAGGAGGGTTTAGCCCGGACTCTGTATCTCTGCCGTAGTGGGAGGATGATGAACTGACTAGTTCGTAATACATTTCTATTTGGTTTTTATGACTAACCTCTAGCTGAGCAACTACTAAGTGCTGTGTTTTCTTAAAAACCACCGAACAGTTTCTTCCCTATAATCCTGGGTTATTTCTAGACTTCCCTCTTTTCTATGTAGCAATCATAATATTTAAATTTATCTCCAAATCTACCATCTACATGTTTTTCAGAAGCACTAGCTTTTCTGTAATCTTACCTGTCTGTAACAAACACACAGACACCCCCCCACCCCCCTCATCCTCTTCATAACTTTATAGATTCCATGGAACCAAGCCTTTTACTGGATCAGAAATAATAAAATCTCTCAACTTTTTCTTCTGCAGCAAATTGATTTTGCTGAAAACATTTTCATTTCCAGGATTTTTTTTTTAGTTAAAAAAAAAAGAAGAATAAAATAAATCGAATAACTGGTTGAACTGCTCCTGGATGTCTCACCCTCATATTATAGCAAATTATCCCTCCTGGCAGTGATAATGTTTGAAAATGAGCATATAGGCACGTTACTGACAGAAAGTTGTGGCACATTGAGCAGGTTTGCTCAGCCACGAGAGGATAATTTTGCAAAGCTCACGCTGCTGGGATAATCTGCCACTCCCCATGGCTCACACAGCTGCCGGAGCCACTTCTGTTGGCACATGGCCAGGCCTGGGCACTCTGTGATTCCTTGGCTGTAGGAGCTGCTCCCTGGTCATAAGCGGTTTGTTTTTTTGTTTTTTGGGTTTTTTTTTCATGGATTGAGCACAGGACAGTACCCGAGTTTCCTTTGTAAAACAAAACAAAATAAAACAAAGCCAAACTAGAACTTTTTCTCTTGCTATGCATTTAGGTCCTTGGTCAGCAAAATTTTCTGTAAAGCACCCACATCATAAAGGTTTTAAGCTTTGGAGTTATCTGGTCTCTGTTGCTACCCATACTCAACTGAGCTCCAAAACAGCTGAAGACAATACGTAAATGAATGAGCAAGACTGGGTTCCAATAAAACTTTATCCAAGGACACTGAAATGTGAATTTCATATAGTTTCATGTCTCATGAGTGGTTATTCTCCTTTTGAAATTTTCCAGCCATTCAAAAATGTAAAAACCATTTTTAGCTCACAGGTATACAATAATAGGTGGTCACCTGGATCTTGGGCTGCTGGTCGTGGTTGGGCCACCCTTGATCAACATCAAGGGATACACTAGCCAGCTGGCCCCTAGCTGGAGAAGAGAATGCTTTGTGCTCTGTGCTCTGTGGGGCATGTGAGGGCAAAACTAACTGGGCCAAGTCTCTGGCAGAGAATCCTAGCATCCTCAAGGAGGAAGGGATCTTGTAGAATACTGAAATAAAACAGGCTTACGAAGTCAGGGGAAGAAAGTGAGCCTCGAAGTAACCGAGCTGAGTTGAAGTTACGTCATGAACTGAGGCCAGAATATTGGTAGTTTGATTCTCTAATGTAGGAATGTTTCTATCCATCCACATTCTAAAAATATGTATGATAATTGGTAGAAAAATAAAGTTTGAGTGCATCAGGGGATTTTGTGACCCTCCAGGCCTCATAGTGACCAGTAAAAATGAATGTTCCATTGTAGCTTGATTTCCTACCATGACAAGATCCAGGTCTAGGCTGTGGAGGTGGTAAAAGCCTCACTTACACTTCATTACCTGAAAAGACTTGTTCACCCTCCCTTACCCTCCACTCTACAGGAGAAGAGAGGTGAAGAGACTAAAAATACCAATAACAATAATAACAGCTGCCATTAACTAAATCCATATCCTGGAGGTAATATAGCATACATGTCAAAAGCATGATTTCTGATCTCAAACTGCCTGGATTCAAGTCCCATCCTATCACATACTTCCTATGGCAAATCCTTTAACCTCTCTGTGCCTCAGTTTTCTCATTTGTAAAATAAAACTGTTTTAAGATTCAGTCTGTACCTACAAAGTACCCATGGTGCTAATTCATGTCTTTGCTACCTCATGTCATCCTCAGAATGACTCCTGAAGGCAGGCATTATTAATCACGTGTCACACATAACAATACCAAGCCTTAGGCATGTGACTTGTCAATGGTCTCCTCTGCTGGAATTTGAAGCTAGGTCTGCTCATTGCTGTAACTGTGATGTTGCCCTGTCTCCCAAAGACAGGGAGAAATAAACAAGACCTATAGGAGAACATCCTCAAATGCTCTTCTCTACAGAGTTGTGGGTCTTTTCTTAATGATTTTTGTTTTAACTATACTACTGATAAAACTTCTGCCTATTACTAAAAAATATTGAGAGCTCATCTTGACTTAGTCCTGACATTGAAATTCCAGCTTTGATGAGTCTGGAATGGGATGGTGTGATTTTATTTTGTCTACTTTATCTTGGATGGACTTCACAATAGCAACAAACATACAGTCAATATGGCCTATGATTATATGACTCTCACCCTCTGATGCCACATTTTTCCATGCAAGCAATACATAAAATAGCATTTCCTGAGCTCCTGGCTTACACCAAGAACTGAAAACAAAGCCCTAGCAGGCTGCACTTCAACAGGCTCAGAGGTCTCCCAGAGGACCTGCCAGGCAACCCAGTCTTGCCTCAAACTCTAAAAAAGAGGCACCTGGGAAGGCAGAGTCTATGGCCTGAATCTATAGGAGTGAAAGAAGAAAGAACCCCTTATAGAGTGAGAAGATGCATGGCAAATTAAAGGGAATAGCTTACACTTGACCATCCACTTTGTCAGCTGGTAGAGGCCAAGATAGGCTTCCAGCCCTGCCCAGCAGACCATCTGTATCTGGTGGTGGGGGAGGGAGCTGGGAGTTGGGGAGGGGCCCAGGCAGAATCTCAAGGGAATCAAGGCATCTCTCCTGACCCCTGCACTAGGAGGAGCTGTCCAGGAAGAGCCAACATCACACCGAAATGAGACAACCCACATGCCAGGAGTGGCTGATGCTGCACCCGGCTCAAGGTGAAGGCTGTGTGTGTGCCGGCCTGAAACCTTCCTTGTCTTGCCTGGGGTCAGTGGTCCTCACCCACATCACATCCACACCATTTCTTTTTAACACATACGTTGTAACACTCCCTTACTAGCCTGAATTGAAACAATATAACCTACCTACATACATGCTTTCTTAAAAAAAATCAATAGAATCCTTCGACTATAACAAAAAAGAAATAAAAGGAAGCTAATTTATAATAAGATACCATGTATTTCCATCTGTAAAAGCTTGTGCATGGCTATGCTGAAAGATGTAATAAAGTAGTGTGATTTTTGGTGCTTACAGAGTCCTGTGAGGATTACAGCTATTAATCAGAGGGATCCAGGAGCATGGGGTTAGCAACTTAAATACCCCTGGCAACACTTGAGGTAGAGACTTACTTAAAGTGGTGAAAACTCTCAGTCACTCTGGTGGCAAATTAGAAAAAAACAAAGTTTAGCCCTCTCCTGATGTCAAGGGTAGTTGCATTCTTGGAAAATGTAATGTGTATTAATTCTGTATAAAAAGACTGTTTGGATTTATATATAAAGTGGACTTAAGGTTCTCTTTTCAGATCATCACAGAAAGAGTTTTCCATGAGCATAAATATCTGGCAGGACATTCAAGAACTACACAGTATCTATCTTCATGTGCAAGGCTGGCCACATGTTAGCTTCTCTCTCCCTTACCTATTTTTCCACAGAATACTAAGTGACGAAGGAGCTCTTTTTAAACACTGCCATTTAGAGTGCCCTATAGACACTTCTGCTTGAACAACTTAACAGCAGTTCTATCTCTCTGCTTAAAAAAAGCCACTGAAAGTCATCAAGCACCTTCCGTCTCAGTACTTTATGTACTGCCATCCTTCGGCTGGTGTAAGCCATCATGCTGACATGTTTTGTATGATCGTCCCACAAGTACAGACACTCATAAAAGTAACATCAGGCAGATCTAAACTGGCACCAATTAGTGTCCCTGCACTGAAATTCTAGCTTGGGTGGGTGTAGAACCGGCAATGTGATTTTATTTTATCTACTTTCCATTATCTTTGATGGACTTTACAGCAGCAACAAAATCACAGTCAATCTGGACACGTGACTACATGACTTTCACACTCTGTTGCCACATCTCCTTATGCAGACGACATATAAAAACATGGTGTATTATCTCAGAGGCTGAAATCGACAAAGTCACTAAAAGCGAATGCTTCTCCGGAATTAATATATTTTAAGGAGAGGCTGGTCTGTAGGATTGCACCTTCAGGATCAAGCTCAGTAACCCCTTCTAGTCAAACTCTCCTCGCAAGCAAGCTCTGTGTTACCCACCTTAGGAAAAGGCTGATAGATAGACAAAGGGCTTGGGCAGAATAAACCTCATAGTATGAATAAATTAAATACTGAAATTAAATTAAATTCCAACATGAGGAATGAAGAGTGTCAGCTGACTAGCTAAGTAGGCTTAACTGTGTGCTCACTAAAATTCTGAAATGTTAGTCAGGTGCAGTGGCCCACACCTGAACTCCCAGTTATTCAGGAGGCTGAAGTGGGAGGATGCCTTGAGCCTAGGAGGTTGAGGCCAGCCTGGGCAACATAGCAAGGCTTTTTCTCTAATAAAAAAAAATTAAAATATTTCAAAAATGTGTGAAAAGTTAACAGCTAGTACTTACTAACTATATTAATTTATAGAAGAATATCTTTTCCAAATCATGCAAATTATAAAATGTCACTGGGATTCTTTTTGTGTCAGGCTTGTCACAAATTGGCCCTTTCCAGGATACGCAGTGACAGCCAACAGATGGGGGCCTCCCTGCTGCCTAACATGTGCCTGGCTCAGAACATACACTCCATGAGCACTTATTGAATACGGAAATGAATTAATTCCAGAATAATTGAAAATAAAGGGTGCTCAAACGATAAGAAAACAACAAAAAATGACACTTGTATATTTGAAGAGCAGAGAATCCAAGAGCCCAATCCCATCTGCTTTTCCTACAGTGTAATTTCATGTGCGTCTGTGCATATGTTCTCTTTCCTACTCCACAGCCTCCTCCTGTGGTGCTATTCACCCCTTATTTTTAACTTGCCTCTTCTTTAGTTTTCTCAACTTTTGCTATTTTCTTCTCCAATTATGTTATTCAAAAAGCACACCATCCCTGGCATCCACCAAAATAATGCTTGGTCATGTGGGTGATAAAATGCAAGGCAGCTTATTTACAAAACACAGAATCTTCATTTCAAAATCACTAGGCAGGGGAAGGGGCCGGTCAATAGGCACAAAGTTACCACTACATAGGAGGAATAAGTTCTGGGGTTCTATTGCACAGTAGGGAGACTATGGTTAACAGGAAGGTATTGTATATTACAAAACAGCTAGAAGACAGGCTTTTGAATATTCTTATCACAAAGAAATGATAAATGCATGAGATGATGAGTACGCTAACTACCCTGATTTGACTATTATACAACAAAGATATGTATCAAAATGTCAAATTGCACCTCATAAATATATGCATTTACAATGTGTCAATTTAAAAAAAACGCCAGCTGTGGTGGCTCATGCCTGCAATCTCAGTGACTCAGGAGGCTGAAGTGGGAGGATTGCTTGAGCCCAGGAGGTCAAGGCTATGGTGAGCTATGGTCACACCATTGCACTCCAGCCTGGGTGACACAGCAAGTCCCCATCCCCCTAAAAACAGGAAGAAAGAAAATAAAATCACTACACAGGGAGATGCAAGGGCCAATCCCAGGGGTGGGTTGAGGGTGATTCCTGAAAGCTTGGTAAACACTGTTAAGGAGCAGGGACTGAGCATTTTGCCCCTCTGTGGTTTCTTGGGGAAACTGGCTCATTCAGGAGCTCTTTGCTGATCAACTACTACATCCTTGTGGCGCGAAATGATGCTGATGATGGCACTGAATCCTTCTTCTTGGTCAGTGCGGACTTATATTTGATCCTGTTCACATGGATATTCTCCATCTCCAATAAAGTTATCTTTTTTGGACACTTTTTAAGCATAAAAACTTTATTAAAATCTCCTGTGGCTCTTTACCAAGGGAACTTCCCTGATGGGTCAGACAGAAACCCAGCTGGATTCCAATCCATGAAAAGGGCCTGGTGAATCAGTGTGTTCATGGAATGCTTCCCTCCCAGTGGGTGAGACGCTTTGATACATCTGAAAACCTCCACTTCCGAGGAGAAGGCGGAACAGCCTTTCTTTCTCTTCCCGTTGTTATTGATATCTTAGCAATTGGAAAATGTACGGACTTTGAACATGAAGGGTTAAACAGACTTAAACTGATAAGGGAGAATTCATCCTGGAAACTCCTTGGAGACGCTTGTAATTAATTTGATCTTCTTCAGTCATTAACTCAGACTCATAGTGAGTCGTCTGCACACCGCTCTATTAATTCACTGGAGATCACTTCCTGGGATTCATTTAGTTAAGCAGCACTGTAGGATTACATTTTAAAACCCTTAAAACTGGTTGTAATTGATGTCTGTTTATAGAAGCTTATTTTAATGGAGTCAAAGCGAGATAGAAATCTTTTCTGCCAGCCTAAGATGCTGCCTTCCAACATAAAACCCAGCTCTGGGGTTACCAAATTGGGGGAAAAACTACGGTCGATTGAATAAATTATTATTTTAATTTTGATAGTACATTCTAAAATGTGGAGTATTTCAATGGTAAAAATACGAATAACATATTTGAAACCACATGCCCCTCTTGAAATGCACGTGTAAACGTTTAAATGTATTAAGCAAAGCACATACTTTCAAATGAGCTAAAGGTAAGTAATAATAATGTAGGTTGGGTCTGAGATTTGGGGGAGCTCTGGTTTTCTCTCTAAAGGAAATTGGGGTGGAAGAACTGTAATGCCCTTTTTAGACTTCCTCAAAGTCCACTTGGCTCTGGAAGCTCTGGTCAGTCAGGCTGGCCCTGGGTGGGCAGTTCTGTGCTATGGGTATGGCTGAGCAGTTTAAACATCTTCACCCCAGACCTGGGGTGAAGGTGTTTAATCATACAGCATTGGATTTCCCATCCCAAACTCAGAACCACAGGGTCCCAGAATTTTTACTAGGGCATGTGTGTGTTGGGGTCGGGGAGAGCACCTTTATTTTTTCTAAAAAACAGCAAATTGAGAACTGCCTGAGGTATACATTCTGACCTTTTCTGTTTATTTCACCAGGCTGGCTTTTCTGTGCCTGGCCAGACTTTACCTTTCCTTCAAAGTTCAGCTCAAGGCCTAACAATCTCCTTTAATAATCCATCTCTGACCATACCTGACAATAAGAGCAAATACTTTTTTGATGTGTAGACATTTGCAATTTTTCCAACTGATTTTGGGTACTTTCTTGAATTTGTTCTTTAGAGTAATTCTTTGTGGTATGTAGGGAGTATATATATTAGCCATCTATACACATACATACATATGTGTATATACTTCCATACTCACATGTATGTATTATGCACATATATATGCATATTTGCAAATATAGCCTCTGAACACCTAAATTATTTATTGAATTATTTATTTACTGATTCGTTCAACATTTATTGAATACTTAGCCTGTCGCAGGTACTAAGCTAGGTACCAGAGGTATAGGCTTACACTGTAGGAGGGGAGCCAGCTGGGTAAATAATTGATGACCTCACCAGATCTCAGTCCATCAGGGGACTGAGTGGCCAGGTTTGGGAGAATTACAGAAATGAACACAGTTTAGACATTAGCTGGGACTCTTGCCTTCCCAAAAGATAAGCTCAGGAAATAATCTTAGGGGTCACAGTCCTACTCTTGCAGTCAGAATGGTTTCATCAAATCTTTATTTTAACAGGATTTGAATCTTCTAACCAAGACACTACTTAGCAGGGCCCAGTTGAATGGCTGGGTGTCCAAGTGCATTTGAACAATGGGTCTGCCTTCTAACTTCCTTGCTCCCTGGTTTCCTTCACTAACAACTGACACCAGTAGAGCACTTACTGCATGTCAGGCCTCATTCTAAGAGCTTTATGGACACTAAATCATTGAATGCTCCCACAGCTGCGGTGGGTGAATTGCCCATGCAGCCCAGGTAAGAAGTGGGGAAGCTGGGCTCAAATCCTGGAAGTCAACTCTAGGGCCCATGGTCCTCGCCACCACACTGAGAGGCCTGGACTTCAATTTTGATTTCTTAGGGGCTTTGGGACTGCTGAGAAGTACCTCTCAATGCCAGTCCTTCCTGACATTGAGCAGAAAATTAGCAAGTTGACATTGGAAGTCAGACTGAGGAGCTGGGAGAGCTGAGAGAATTCAGGGCAGGAAATGGTCATGCACACATCTTTATTCCATCACCGCTTATTGAAGGGCTACCTCTGTAGTGCCAGGCACTGTTCTAGGTTCTGGAGATAAAACAGTGAAGTAAACACAGCCCCTGCCTTCAGGGAGGTCACATCTGGGCGCTGGCCATGGTGATAAGGGCTGAGGGAGAACAGACAATAAGCAGATGCTGTTCTGCATTCTGTCAGGTTGCAATAATGGTGACTGGAAAGATGAAGTGGGACATGTGACTGTGTGTGTGTGTGCACATGCGCATGTGTGCATAATTGTATGCATGTCCAGTAGGCTTCCTTCACAACTCAAGGACCAATACAAATTATATTAGAATATGTTTTTTTGACTTTTTCTATTTTTCTTTGTTCAGTACATTGTATCCAAGAGATAGTCAAATTATACAACTGTGTATATCTTAATTAAACAAAGACAAAATCTGATCTTGAAAGGTCTAGTGAAGTTCAGACCAAAGGTACAGCTTCAGGAATACATTCAGAATAAGATGCTAAAAGAACAAAACCTGGCCTACTATAGAAGGTGTGATTTAAACTTTTAAAAAATGTGTCCATTATGTATGATTAGATAAAATATTGAAAGGAAGAACACCAAAACATTATTAGTAGATAAGTCTGTGTTACAAAATTCTGGGTGATTTCAAAACACATTTTTTATTTTAATAATGCTAAAAAGAGAAAAAAAGAAAGTAACATTTTCCTTAATCTTATGACAACTTAGGGATGATTCTAGCTTCCTTTTTAATACTTTTTTACATTTTTGAATTTTAAAATTGTGCATATGTGTCTTTATAATAATAAAAAGCACACAAAAGAGGTCTCTAAAAATGTGGACTGAATTTCTGGGGACAGCATGTGGTTTCACAACAAGAGGAAACAAATTGCCACAATCATCTTTAACGTGATCTTATATCAGATGAGCAGAACATGGTACCTTAGGAAACCCATAGAAACTTGTCTGTTTTCAGTCAAATAAAAGTGACAGGAAATGGTGATTTTCTGAGCAATAGCACTCTTGTTGTCAGAAGAGAAGGGAAAGGGAGCTGGGTACTATTCACAGAAAATGCACTGGGTAATTTTGTTAAGTATATGTTATAGACTCCAATGCATTTTATGTTTAAAAAAAAAAGTCAGACTCCATGATTCATGTTGGTTGGAAAAACAGCAACAACAACAAACTACAACTGTGCTATAAATAAAATGCATACCACAAGACTTGAAAGTAAAGACGCTTATGTCCTGACATAATTCTACTCATTTGGGAAATAATAACTTTAAAGTTTCCTCAGTGTGGTATTGATCAGTATATTATCATGCTTTTCTTAAATATATTTTTTTAAAAACCTAGTCATTTATAAAAAGAAGGAGCACAAAATTGCTCTACACAGTTGAGAGTTGTATAGCAGTTGTTGCGTGCTTGGCATTTGTAAAATGAAGACTTTTACAGTGATTCAATGTGGATTCCATCACTGAACTTTTACAAAATCAGGTTCTGGGAAAAAGAAAACGGATCTAAACCTGAGTTCCCGTAAATATCTGTTGGGACCCGAGCTTGTGAGGATCTCCAGTTGCTGTAACTGTGTGCACAAGCCCGCTGAAGCAGTTCAGATCCACCACTCATTCCTGTTTTGTAAGGCCGTCCTTTCCCCATGTTTGACAGTTGCCAGTTGGGTCTATTCCTCTTAATGTCCCATCAAGATCTCATAACAACCCTGTTTTCCTACTGCAAATAAGAACCTAATAAGCCACCATTTCAGCATAATTATGTAACATATGAAGCTTATATTTGGCTATAAACTGGTCTAAGGTGAAAGATTTTGAACTTTTACAGATCTCCCTAAACTGGCACCATTAACAACTTTTTTTTGTTGTTCTCAAACCCCTTTTCTAGTGTTTCTCTACGCTCTCACGTTGATTCCTGCAGCTACCAATTCAGAAAACACATCTCAAGCTCTCCCTCACAGCTGATTCCCACAGGCCTAAAATCACAATGAGAGAAAATACTGAATGTGTTTTAGACTTACTGGCTCATTTCCTTTACATCTACTCTGACTTCTTAATGACATAAGTACTAGTGAATTTTCTGGTTAAATCAGAAAACATGCAATCTGCATAAACGTAACAAAAATGAAAACTCATTTACCTGAACAACATAGTAGAAAACAAATCACAGAACTACAGAGATGAAAAGTGCCCTAGGAATTACTAGCTCCGTTTTGCCATTCTTAGATGAGAAATGACAGCACGGTATAGTGTGGTCAGGTCCAGGTTCAAATCCTGCCTCTGACAATTACCAGCTGTGTGACCTTGAACAAGGTACGTAAACATTCCGTGCCTGTTTTCTCATCTGTAAAACAGGGTTGATAACGATTCCTACCTGAGGATTGCAGGAAAGATTCAATGAGACATTTAAAATAAATTGATGAGAACAATGCCTTATAAAAGTGAGAGCCAGAAAAGCTGATTCTTTAAGATGGCCAAAAATGGAAAGTCAGTTTCAAGTAACTAGAGAAATCCACATATGACTTGGGTATGTTCTAAAAAGCAACCACTGGAAGACATACTTTCATAAGGTGACCTAGGGAGTTAACAGAGAAGATGTGAGGGAGGAAGAAGGATTCAGGGAAATGCCTGGGTGTTGGGAGAAAAGCTGGCAGTGCAGAAAGAGCATCACAGTTAAACAGGTTCCTGCAGGAGCTGGAGAGGCAGCCTGGCTGAGCCCTGGCAGTTGTGGAATTAGTGGTCACAGAACCTTTACCTAACCTCAACTCTGCGGCAGCTTTCACTGTTGACCAAAGGAGGCAGGAGACAGATTTGTGGTATGGGGTGTGTCTGTATGCATGTGTAGTGTGTACATGTGTGGTACGTGTGTAGTGTATATGTGTGTATATGTGATACATGTGCTGTGCTGTGATGTGTGTGTGATATCAGTGGAGGTAGCTGTGGCGTGTGGTGTGCATGTGATGTAGGGTGTGTGTATATTTGTGTGTGCATGATGTGTATAATGTGATATGTGTGTGTAGGTGGTGTGTATGGTGTCTGTGGTATGTGGTGTGGTAACTGTGTGTGTGTTCTGCATGTCTGTGGTGTGTGTAATGTGATGTGTGTGTGTCATATATGTGTGCTTAAGTGTTGTGTGTGGTGTATGTGGTATGTGGTGTGGTGTCTGTGTGTTGTGTGCATATGGTATAGCATATGTGGTGTGTGGTATGTATGCTTGTGGTATATGTGTGGTATCTGGTGTGTATGGTGTGGTATGTATATGCATGTGATGTATGTGGTGTGTGGTGTCTGTATTGTGTGTGTATGTGGTGTGTGTGTGGTATGTGGCATGTATGTGGAATGTGGTGTGTGTGTACAGTATGATGTTGTGTGTGTTGTGTGTATGGCTTGTGTGTGTGTGGTGTGTTGTGTATGTGTGTGTATATATGTGTATGGGGTGTGTGTGTATGTATGTTTCTGGTGTGTAGTGTCTGTCGTTTGTGTGTGTGGTGTGAGCATGGTATGGAGTGTATGTGTGGTGTGTGTTGTATGTGTATAGAGTGTGTGGTGTGTGCAAGGTACTGTGTGTGTGGTGTGAACATGGTATGGAGAGTGTGTGTGGTTTGTGCATGGTATTGTGTGTGTGGTGTGAGTGCAGTATGGAGAGTATGTGTGTGATGTGTGTATGTTTACAGAGTGTGTGGTGTGTGTGGTATTGTGTGTGTGGTACGAGTATGGTATGGTGTGGTGTGTGCTTGTGGTGACTGTGGGTGTGCATGGGCGTGTGTGGTGCATGTGTGTGTAGGGTGTGCACACACACACAGGGGTCCCACCTGCCAGCATCCCACAGGCCCAAGGCTATAGTCACATTCCCAAGCCGGACCCTGGGCATCTGGGCTCTGTCTGCATGGTGCCTAGGAAAGCTGAGAGCTGGGGCCGGCGCATGGGCTGCAAGGAGTGACCCACAGATTTCCCTAAGAAGCAGGGGAGGCTGTTGGAGAAGAAGAGTAGGCCAGCAGAGAGAGAATCTGGAGCAGCCCAGGGAGGACGCTAAGATGGAAAGTTTTAGTGCATACACAAGTCTGCTTTTAGGGCCCAGGAAAGTTACGAATGCACAGGCTCAGGCTCCCTGTGTGTCCCTGCGCCGCCTGATCATCCTTTGACTCCAGGAGGGCAACGCTGCCCTTGGAACATGCTCAAGGAGGAATGAAGCTCCCGGAGCTCAGGGGTGGGTGTCCTGCGCTCTCTGCCTGTCGCTTGCCTTTTGACCTCCCACACTCTTTGGACTCCTCAGTCATCTCCCTACTCCGGGCCCAACAGGCCATTTTGTTTTCAAGGGCAAGTTATGGTCTGTGCGTGTTTTAGGGCTATGGTCTATTTCCAAAGGCTGGGAAACTTCTCAACACAAAGTCAGGCTGAGTAACTTACCCAGGATTACATCTGAGTAAACTTTTAGCTTAAAAATCTGCCCACTGTTTTATTTTTTTCTTGATAGAGGACAACATTGAGACTGGAAAACAAAAATCAGCTGCCGCTTAGGTTTATAAAATGTATTGTGATGAAGGCAGAACTCTTATCAATCTAGAGTCTTTAAATGTCTTTGCTTAATGTGGCTTCTAGATAATCATCTGACTTTTGATAGAGTGATTACCAGGTAATGCTATCAAATAACAACCATGATTAAACAAGTTACATGAGCCCTCAGGTCCTGAAGCAATTTCTGTGAAGAATGAGTTTGTCCTTCAAATGGCATAATAAGAAAAAAATTAGGTGCAATTCACCCAGAACACTACGTTATACTGGGAGAAGTGTAATGTGTTTACCCATTCCTAACAGTTACAAATGGCCTGCAATTAGCTTCCTTTCTTTTCAGCTTTCTTCCTTTCTATTTACCTTCGCACTCTTTGTCACGTGAAATGAGCAAGGTGGTTTGTAGCTGCCACTGTGATTTTCTACCCACCTGAACCACTTTACAGTATCACAGAGCCTGCTGATTCTCCCCCACCACCTTTTCAAGTTATTTTTATTTTTTTAACATCTAGAGTAAAAATACGCAAGGCACCCAGAAAACAATTTGTGACTATTGGTGAAATTTACACCTGAAATATCAAAACCAAAAAAAAAAGCTGTTATACATAATTTGAGCCCAGAAAGAAATTAGCAAGCAACAGTTGTGTTATCACCCTACAGACTGCCCTAGAAGGATCTCTATGGAATGAAACGACTAGGAAAACAATGAGTTGATTAATCTATCATATACAGGGTCTAGGCATAAGATTCTTAAATGTGAAACTGTGGCTTATACCAGCTGCCAATGAGGACAGAATAATGTGACATACACTGTAAAACCAGTATGTGAAGATGTCTGGATAAAATCCCCGGCTCCAGAACACAGTTCTTAATATTTCCGTTTTTCTCATTAAATGTTCTCAAAAACTAAAAGGTAGAGCTGCCGCCTTCAAATCTTTCAGAGTCCAGTATAGTGCTATTGCCTCTGGGGATTTTTTGCGTGTGTGTGTGAGAGACAAATAAATGAAAAAATAAAAATGTATAACTACTGTTTCTGTTGTGAGTTACAGTCATAACCAAGTCATCTACATTGGTATTATCTGAAAGTTAATTCCACTATCCAAGGATATGAGAGCTAAGAATTTGTGATGTACTATGTTCAGCCTCAATTTATATCACATTCTTCTCCCCAGCTAATCTTTCAACAGTAAGAAATGGAGGGAAATAGTGATGGCCCTAACATGTAGTTTCAAACATGTATATGTAAATAGTATTAAGCACTGATACTTTCTTTTAAGAATTTTTTGTTCCCTTTACATAAAAGTTACAGTTGTCTGAAAGCTTTGATATGCATGAAAACATGTCTATGGGGAAAAAAGGAGAATAAGGGTGGGAGTGCCATGCATGTATAAACTTCCCCCGTGTGCACCCTGCCTCATGGGCACACAAAAGTTCAGAAGCTTGGGTTTTCTCAGTGGATTTTGTGATGCTGTATGTGATTTTGATTCAAATGCATAAACATTATCTTTTTATTTCAGGTGTTTTAGGGTTGGGGTTGTAGTTTAAAGCTCTATTCTAAGCCTAGTTCTCTTGCCTTCTTAGTTTTACTCTTTCTTTGCAAGTAGATGTCTTCACAAAGCAGGGTGGGTACGTATGGAGCATGAGGTTGTGCCTTTCACACCCACCCTGAGCTGGTTTGTGGGTGTATAATCCTACAGAGACAAATGTAGGCAGCTTAAAGGAGGTTGAGTATGGCTTGTGTTTCTAGATAACACACAATGATTTTCAGATGTGCTAACAGGAAAAGCAAAACCGATATAAGTAGGAATTTAAAATTTCACTGTATCAAGAAGATATTTTTTCCCCTCAAAAACTGAAAAGTCCATCTAAGGTATATTAAATAATTTGAAATTCTAACCAGGCTATACAATGGCTACATAATTTCTAGGTTTTTCAGAACTTGTTACTCCTAACTCCAAGTGCATGTATTTTCCCCAAAGTATTAGGAAGTCTGTTAGTCAGGATTCTAGAAAATGGAAAGTTCAGTCTCCACCTTTTCCTTCCCCTAGGTACCATGCTCCTTTGTATCTGCACCGTTCCCCAAAACATAAATGTATGTGGCTGGTGAGCTTAGCTTAGCTTGTGGCAATAAACAGACGTGACAAACCTTCCACTGAGAGGGCTGATGGGAGTTCCTCATAAGTGAGCTGGTAAAATTTTAAGTGTAGACATGCCATGTAGTTAATACTAGACTCCTATGAGGTATTAGTATACCATTTGCTGCTATTAACAAAACTCCCAAACCTAGCAGCATAAAGAATACAAATTTGTGATCTTACATTTCTGGAGATTGAAAGTGCAAAATGGGTTTCCTTGGGTTTTACTGGGTTAACATCGTGTCAGCTGCGCTACGTTGCCTCCTGGAGGCTCTGTGAGAGAATTCGTCTCCTCGCCTTTTCCAGCTTGTAGACTGCCCACGTTCTTTGAAAGGGGCTCTCTTCCTCCAACTTCAAAGCCAGCAGCAGCTGGGCCAGCCTTTCTACACTGGTAGACTCTGACCTGCTGCCCTCATCCCATCCTCTTTTACTTGGACTTGTTCCTGTCTCCTTCTTCTTCTTAAAGGATCTTTGGGATTACATTGAGTCCACCCTATAATCCCAGATAATCTCCCTACTTTAAAGTGAACAGATTAGCAGTTTTATTTCCATATGCAGCCTTAATTTTTCTTTGCCTTGCAACAACCTATTCACAGGTTCTGGAGATTAGGATATGGACATCTTTGGTGAGGTGAGATTACTCTTTCTATTGCATGAAGAAGGAGTTTAATGAGGAATTCACTCCACTCTGATCTTCCCAACTCACTTCTTTCCCCCTAAAGAATTAGTACCGTCTCTCTTTTTCCCCACAGCCTGATGGCATCTTCTCTTGGGGATTTTGATATCCTGGTCTTCCTATGCTTATTTGCCTATGAGCATGTTGTTCTTTTGCTCCATCAGATTCCAACTTTCATGTTCTAAGCACTCATTGAGGGCCTGCTGTGTGCAAGACCACGTGCTTTATGAAGGGAACTAGATGCACACAAATAACAAGGTGAGAGTAATGAAAGCTATGGCAGAGCAAAACGGCAGGGTTCAAAAAAGTAAAAGCAGTGCATCAGACAGTCTCAATGTGGAACAAAGAAAAATCTGGGGAATTCAAGGAACGTACCTGGGAAAGGCAGAAATCATTGTCACACTTGTAACCTCCTTGAATCCGTTAATCTATTGGTAAATGTACATTGAGACCCTATTCTTTACTCCTAGGTGATTTTTAAGGTAGCCTATGTGTGGAGCCATCTATTAATTCAGCCAACTTCCAGGCAGGTGCTAGAGGCTGGAAAAGCAGAAGATATAGTTGCTCACCTGGAGTTGCTGATGGCCGGAAATTTGAGAGGGGCAGTGCTGCTTTTAAAGGGGACTGAGGAGACAAATTCACATACACAGACTTCTTAAAATGAAGTCACCTGGAATCTCCCAGAAGGCCCTCAGCTTCGGACACACTGCCCTAAATCCCTTTCCTCACTCAGGATAGTTATTGTCACTTGTAAAGTTAGACAGCTTATTATAACTTATTTGGCTATTCGTTAATCCGAACCAGGCATTTAGCTGACTTAATTTTTAAATAACTTGAGTTAAAACCTTTATACTTTCCAAAGTAGTTTGCATTCTGCTCCATTTCCCAAAATATTAAGACTGCAGTCATTTATTATTAACACCCCAAACATTTACTGACCACCAAATACATGTCAGCTTCTTCACGTGACACCAGTCACACAAAGATGAGAAAGGCATGCTTTTTTGTCCTGAATTGTTACACGAAGAGTAAAGTGTCTTCTTTCCATGAGGCATATGTAATAATTTAGTAGAGCGTATTCTTATCTACTCTGGGCAGGAATACTTTTATAATTTACATATGATTTTATAATTTTCCTGTTTAGGCCTTTTAATACCTCTAATCTAATAGCTGTGACCTCTGATTCACAATGTATTATTCCCAATTAGAATAATTTTCACAACAGTAAATATTTATCATTAAGAAGGCACTTATATTTAAAGAAACCACATTAATTTTTTGAGTGATTATTTGTTTAAAATCAAAGTGTCATTGTTGTAGGAATGTTTCAAACTAACTTTTCTATTTGTATATTCAATTATAATAAAAGGATATATTCACACTCAAAGTTGTCTCAGATATATATATATACACACATATATATATATGATATATGTATATGATATATATATGTGTGTATGTATGTATATATATAAAGGACATGTATAAAAGGATATTCACACTTAAAGTTGTTTAGAATTTTACAAATCTACCGTTATTTATCTTCTCTTAGATTAATCTGTATTGTTTCTCTTGGGCTGCCGGATGACCTAGATGAGTTAGATAGAATCACAGCAAGATTTGGAAACACTTGTGTTGTGGACACTGCTGCTGAGACCCTAAACTGGGTCCACTTTCTTTAGCTTAAAATGAATCCTCTCTTAGAAGATGTATGTGTGTGGCTAAAATGTATCAGCAGGACAGATCACATTTCTCTCTAAAATTTGAAATTAGGTATTGAGAGATCTTTTGCAACAGACACTGAAGCTGAAGTTATAGTAAGGAGCCAGAAAACAGATCGAGGATGGTCAAAATGGTATGGAAGCTAAAAATATAGGAGAAATGAAGAATCAGAGTCCTACAATTTGATAAGGAGGGCAAGGGGTGAGATGCTGTGATTAGGAAGTTGCAGGCGCTGGACACACGACATTGGTTCCTGGTGGCTTCTCAAGGTTGGTTTCCTGAGACTCGATGGCTCTGCAGTGTCTTTAGATTCCCAGGAGATCCTCATTAATATTTACAATGGACACCCTTTTACTCGAAGCAGCTTAAGTGGACCTCTGCTTCTCACACGAAAATCCAGACTAGCATGGAATGGGAGTGGGCCCAATCTACAAAGCTTGACTGTCCCATTTTCTTTTTTGTACTGCAAGAGCTTCCTTCTTTTCTGAGGGGACAGTATTTTAATGGATATCAGACTGTTGGAAATGTTTAAACAGAAAAATAAGAAAGAGGCAAATCTCACTGTCATTGGCCTCCAAATTACTCAGTCTTCTACCTTTTCTGCAAATATTTGTGAGCCTTTTTATATGCAAGGGTCTGTGCTGAGGGTCACAAGTCCAGTGCCTGTCCCGAAGCTGTCTGGACTCTGGGGAGGGTTTGGGTAGGTTGTACAGAGTGAGAAAATTATGACATAAGATAGCATGTGCAATGACAGAAGGAAGCAGAGATCAATGGATGCTTTCCTCGCACTGATTTTCCAATGGCCCTTAAGTATGTCCTGACTTTCAAATGGGCTCATAAGAACTCCTTATAGTTGGTCAGGAATTGCATTCTAGGCAAGATAAAGTTTAGCAAATGAATAGCGATGAGCCCAGATATAAAGAGGCAGGATGTTGATAATGAATAAACTGTAAGAGAAAAAAACAGTGGTTTGGCTATCACAAAGAAGAAGCAGCACAGGAAACTAACAGTTAAAATAACTTCATCAGAAGCTTAGACAAGGAATAAAATAGAAGTTTCTTTGCAGTGTCCCACTTCCAGTGGTTGCTCCAGGCATCACTGTACCTCCTCTTCTTCCCACTCTGTGCTCTCCTCTACCTGACCCTCTACTTTGCATGACACTGGGGTCGGCTTCTCGTTATTTTGACCTGCATTACATGCTTCTCATTTAGGCAATGGGCAAGCAGTGATCAGCTGTTGTTCTGGGGTTGGTAGCAGTTCTGTAATTTCATTCCCTCATTAGAAGCTGTGTGTTTATTTATTAAAGCTGCACACTGCCCAAAGGCAATGTACAAAAAACACAGAAATACCAAAATTAAATAAAGGGCTATTATTGCTGTTATTTTATAAAGCTTGTCTATCACAAGCCACCATGTGTATTTATAGGGTAGAGGCTCTGTTAACCAGGTGCTCCCCGGCACCTCACTCAGCAAACTTTCTACTACCCTGCTTCTTGCCTCTGTCAGCACACAGATCCTCTTCATCCCAGGTTCTAGCATGAGGCAAAGGAGGCAGCAGATACATCTAGATTCTTGCATCTTCTTGGACATTCTCCACCCTCCAAACCACCCCTCCATATAGTTTCTGGGAGCAGTTCTGCTGAGCTCAACACCCCAGAGCAGCAGTTCAGGGACTGAATGAATATTTCTGCCTCTACATGGGTTCTTTCCTCTGTGCTGAATGAGAAATCATAGCGAGCCATGGATGCATTGCTTCCTGCACTAATGTTCATGGAATGCCCACTATGAGAGGTGTCTCTGAAGCTGGGAAGCCAGCAGAGACCACACAGTCATGGTCCTGCTGGAGCTTACATTCTTTGGGGGCCAAGAGGTGGCACAGAAAATGGACAAATACTCAGGGAAGTATATGGTCTATCACATAGTGTTAAGAGCTATAGCTAAAATAAACCAGGGGCAGGGCATAAGGTGTGCCTGTGGGATGGGAGTTTGGGGGTGCGGTCTTCTATATAGTGGTCCAAGGAGTTCTCACTGATAAAATGCCATGAGCAGACCCCTGGAGGGAGAGAGCCAGCATGCCATGTGCACATCTAAGGGAAAAGCATTCCAAGGGGAAGAACAGCAAGCACAAAGACTCTGAACATGTGTGGCAAAAAAGCAGAGTCTGTTAGGTTTCTCCAAACACACATGCCCAACCTCTGCAAACAGGAAGCTCATTTATAACTTGATGTTAAGGACCCTCTCCATAGGAGAGAAAGCTACGTGAACCCTGAAACGTGTGAACCCTGAAACATGAAACATGTTTTGGGTTAATGCTTTTCACTTCATAGTGGCAAACATGTCTCTATTTCAAGCTGTTGGTTAGATAGCTAATTTTTCAGATATTTTTCTAGTGTTGCTCAGGATTCCGTGTGTGTGTGTGTGTGTGTGTGTGTGTGTGTGTGTGTGTGGTGACTCTGGAGAGTCTGCAAAACTTATGGATCTAAACTATGCAACTGGTTTGCAGGATTATTCCAATGTCTTTGGGGTCGTCTTTGACTCAGTTAGAAGGGGAGCCACATTTAAATGGAGGACAGGTAAAGGGAAGTGCAGTGGTGCATCTGACCCAGTGATGGGAGGTCCTCCTGGAGCTCCAGGGACAAACTCTGTCTGTCAACTCCTTTAGTGTTCTTTCTCATGATGTGCTGATCTCTCCACAGAGACCTGAGGAGCATGAGAGAAACAACAGAGACAGCCACACACTCCAGGGATGTAGAGTTGGCCTTCACATTTCAGATAGGCATTGAGTAGACAGATACAATTTTTAGACACAAGGATGGATCAGAGGCAACAGGCACTGACGTGAACCACTGTGGATTCTTCTATCAGCCCTTTCATATCTTTGAGTCCTTTTATTTTTCTTCCTTGGTTATGATCAAACTTCAGGGTGGGGGTTGTAAGGGTGGTTAAAGGAGGGAAAAAAGAAATGAAAAAGGAGGAACTCTCCCCATAACACCTCTATGCCCATGCTGGGGTCTGGTGGGCAGACTCTGGTGTCTAGTTCTGCAATCTTAGTGCATGTGCAAGGCCCCAGTGTCTTTGTGCAACATCTCTCAGGATGCCAGAGTTGAGACTGCATTTGCTACATGAGGAGAGAAGTCTCAGAAATGGGAGCTCAGCTGGGATGGGGAGATGTTTCTTGATTTTTATTTCTTTTTACTTAACATTAAACATGCATGCATACTTATTCGAACCAGTTGGCATTTGAGCCTATTTTAAAGGGAGGGGTCACCAAATAAAGCATTAAGAAGAAAGCTTATTGCATTTTCTCCACAGATTTTTGGTTTCCTATAGAGAACAAAACAAACGAGCTCTTCCTCCTTCACACTCTGGTCTGGAGACCCAGCTCTTCTCCAAGCTTAGGCTCACAAGTGTCATTTTGTTCATTCTCTTTGGCCAAAACTCATTTCAGAGAACACTGCTCACTATAATAACTTGGATTTTAAGTGGAAATATCTCCTGTGATGCCATCAACTGGAAATAAAAAGAACAATTTTCAAAACTCTCTTCAAACAGCAAGCAGCACAGACCAGGCTGATCACAAAAAGCAGGCAGCCTCTTCTGGAAAGGGGAAATATTAAAGGAATTAAAAGTGATAGAGCCCATTTCTCTTTTTTGAGCAATGGAGAGATTCCAGATGAATGCAGGACCACTTAGCTTTAAAAATAAACCAAATTGTGTTTAGGTTTATGTTAATGAATGTTGCCGATGTGTGAAGTTTAGACCCTTAATTAGAAGTGCAGG
Source organism: Cheracebus regulus (assembly GCA_963574635.1). Lineage (NCBI taxonomy): Eukaryota > Metazoa > Chordata > Mammalia > Primates > Pitheciidae > Cheracebus > Cheracebus regulus. The sequence goes on from CAUYQU010090642.1 coordinate 53,433, forward strand.
AGTTTCAAGTGTTTAATTTTGAGACTAACATCTTTCTTTCTCCAGGTTAGCAAAGCTCAAGGTGAATGCTATTATTGTTATTCCAAATGGAGATACAAAGCAAAAGAGTGAACGCATTTGCAGTTATTCATGATAGCAAGTTCCTGCTTGGCAGCGTGACTTTTACTGAAAAGAAAATGTTGGTTGACTCTATCTGGCCAACAGGGATTTATGCTTTTATATAAAGATAATTTTCCCCTCAGGCCAATTCAACTTAATCTCCAGAATCCTTATATCATAATATGAATTAATTACATGAAATGGCCTCAGTGAATGTGACTGAGCACAGTAGCAGTGCCTGAGCAATTCTGCCATCTGGGATTAAGGTGCTATCAGTCCCGTGGGGGTAGGATTATACTCTCCTCTGTCGTTTCCACTGGAAAAGTCTTGGAACAGAATGATTGCACTTCAAACAGAACATTTTCTATCATAAAGAGATGAGATAAAGAACTATTAATGAAGGAGATCTCAAACAGGGCCAAAGTAGGTTAAATGGAAGGTGGCTATTAAGGAGGGTTGGTTTTCCTTGTACTTGTGTATCAATGAGCCACATCTTTAGATAAGGCTTTCTCAGCAGGATACCAGATCTTATCCAATGTTGTTACACACTATTTAGTCTCTAGGGCCAGTGACACAAAAGAAATGACATTCCCAACAGAACACGCAAAAAAAAACCAACACGGAGAAAACCAGAGGTGGTGCAATGAGAGGGTTCGGGTGGGCTGACCAGTTAAGACCACGGTCACTGTTTTCCATAAAGCTGAGTTTTACCTGAAGTGGGCACAGATGATGAGATGCGTGCAAGTGAGTGGGTGTGTGTGGGTTGCAGGGGTTTTCTGAATAAGAGATGTGAAAATGCAGGAGAAAAGTAGAAAATAAAATTGCACTGGCTGCCAAGATGGAGCTGATATTTGTTTTCTCTGGCATTGTTGAGGCGGCCCTCTCTCAATCCAGCTTTTGTCCTTCAGTGCTGTGAGAGCCCACGCTTTAATGCCTGCAGGTTGACCATGCATTGTTATTATACAGTCTTCATGTTCACATCATGTGTCATCTGACCAAAGGAGAGTCTACAAAGTGAAAGGCTCATGCAAAATTTATGCTTATATGGCTGTTTCAGTCAGTGGAAAAATCAATACTCCAGGCTTGATGCACAGAAATGACTGAGTACTCTCTGACTGACACTAAAAGCACCAGGAGATTGAGAGCCGCATTTGCTGTTCAAGGAATCGAGTGTATTAGAGCTCTTATAATAGTCTGCTCACCTTATATTAGCCTTTCCTTGGGATTATTTTTTGATAACAATTATGATTGTGGGGTTTAAGGCAATTACACTATTACAAAGAAAAAGCTGCTTTTTATGTCCTGTAAAGCTGTCATATATTTCACACCGCAACTGCCTTCCAATTATTTTGCTACAATGCACTTTGCAAGCAAAATGTCCTAACTGATATATATTAGTCCTTTATGTTTTATAAATAAAAATCAAAGCCGTAATGTAATCCTTCAAAAGGAGCTCCTCAGTTTTCCCAGACATGATTTGAGAAAGAGCAGAAATGTGGTGGGTGCTGTACGTTTTGAGAGAGACGCGTCACAGCGTCCGTGGTTCCCCTGGAAGGGCACACGTACTATGGGTGCTGCAGAGCTCGGGAGAGAGACCTGGGCCTAACCCAGGTTTGAAGTGCTAATAGCATCTGTTAAGTGGAGGGTTGTGGAGGCTCACAGTTGGTATTTAATGAAGAAGCAGAAAAACAATCCTTAAAATTAATTCATTCTGAAAGGAACTCAAAGACATGTTGTGACAGCACATTAAGGAATCAGCAACAGCACAGATAAGATTTCCTCTTAGTCTTCAAACCCTGTTGCAATGAAGATTTTACAGCTACACTGGGGTCTAGATGTCAGGAGGGGTGGATGGGTGAATATGGAGACCTGCATGGGGAACAAATATATACCAGGTAGAAAAAAAATTCATGGGCTAAAATGAGTCATTGTCACAGGGATCTGGCAGTTAAACCGTGGCCTGAGAAAGCTCCTTGGGGGTGAGCCATGAAAAAGCAGGCTTCTGTGTTAATGTCCCAGGGGCAGGGTGAGAAATGCTATTGTTTCTGACTCTGAAAACCATCAAGCAAGATGGGCAAAGTCGGCTCAGTGGGGTAAGGACTAACCGAGCTAACCTGTCTCTATCACCACGTGACATGTAACTACTCTGGGACAACTGAGGCAAATGGGTTCAGTCTCTAAATTAATGGTATGAAGGTTGCTTTGTGTTTGCATTCCAACAGTAAACAATAGAATTGCCCAAAACTACTGGAAGCACAGTGGTTATTCGGATGATAAGGATTTAAATACGGATGTGGCACATACTGTGGGCATATTTCACAAAAATTACCCACCTAAGCATTTTATCCATGCATACATAAAGGAGGTCCTTTGGGGATTAAAAATTCAACACAGAAATGATTTCTGTGATCTCTGGGCTGCCTGCTGTAGTGGAGAGGCACAGACATCCAGACACACCCAGGAGCAGCCTCATGCAGGGGTTCTGTGACGGGCTGAGGAGGGGAAACGCAATGGGGGCATAAGGACGATTGTTCACTCTCTGGCCTTCCTTAAACACATCTCATTATTTTGATATACCTTTTATTATCTCCCTGGTCAGAATTCTTTCTTAAGCTGTTTTGTTTGCCTTTGTTTTGTTTAATTAGGAAGATGTAATTTTAGCAACTTTCCCTCTGTTGATGCTTAGTCTGAGAGTGAGTTCATTAGCCAGAAAAGCTATCTTAATCCCATATTCTGTTAAATATCTTTATGGCTCTTGAAATGTCAACAATATCTCTTAATAAGTCAATATGTCCACTTCTCCCAGAGTGGTAATGCCACTGTGCTTCCTCCTAGCCCCCTGAAAAGAGAACAGTTACTGGGAGGGCTACCAAAAATCAACATACTAAATCCTGTCTTTGCTATTGGGTATATTTTGAGGCATCCACCTGGGATACATACTAAGAAATTAAATGTACTTTGTAGTTTCTTAGGAAAAGCATCCATCCCAGATTGTCAGGAAAGACCTACCTCTACCCAGAAAGAGCAGTGGAAAATAAAAAGATTGTAGAGATGCTAAGAAAACAGCAGAAACTTCCAGGCTTTGACAGGGGTCTTACCTATTAGCTGCCCTGGAATACTGTGTTACAGGTGATCATTAACGTAAAAGTCTGTGACTTCTTGATTTGCTTGAAGTAAGTCCTAGCCTGGGGGACAGTGTGACTTCTGGAATTCCTTCATGGTCTCTTATGAGAGTGAGATTGGCCATTAAATAGTAGCTGACGAGTACCCATATATCAATGAATGGGCTGATACCTCAGTGACTACATTAGAACAGAAAGAGCATTGGATTTGAGATTCAGAGTCCTCAAGTTGAAACATTCTCTGTCATTTATTAGCTGTATGACACTAAGAAAACTTCTTGAGCCTGCTTGGGTCTCCTCTCTCTCTCTCTTTCTTTCCTTCCTTCCTTCCTTTCTTTCTTCCTTTCTTTTTCTTTCTTTCTTTCTTTCTTTCTTTCTTTCTTTCTTTCTTTCTTTCTTTCTTTCTTTCTCTTTCATTCTTTCTTTCTTTCTTTCTTTTTCTTTCTTTCTTTCTTTCACTTTCTTTCTTTTTCTTTCTTTCTTTTTCCTTCTTTCTTTCTTTCTTTCCTTCTTTCTTTCTTTCTTCTTTCTTTTTCTTTCTTTCTTTCTCTTTCTCTCCTTCCTTCCTTCCTTTTTTTCCTTTGAGACAGAATCTCACTCTGTCTTCCAGGCCCGACTGCAGTGGTGAGATCTTGGGTCACTCTAACCTCTGCCTACCGGGTTTAAGTGATTCTCATGTCTCAGCCTTCTGAGTAGCTGGGATCATAGGCATGTGCCACCATGCCTGGCCAATTTTTGTATTTTTAGTAGAGATGAAGTTTTGACAAGTTGACCAGTTTGGTCTTGAACTCCTGGCCTCAAGCAATCCACCCAACTTGGCCTCCCAAAGTGCTGGGATTACAGGCATGAGCCACCACATTTGGCCTTCATTTCTTTATCTGTAGAGTGAAAATAATAATCTTTAACCACCAATAGTTGTAAATTACATGGTAGCTTTCTAGGAGGAAGCACCCAGTGCAGAGCTTGGACCATCAGGAGCATTGAAGACTTGTTCATTCTTTAATTTCTCAGTTGGAGTAGTTATAGACTAAAAAAGCTATCCTGGATTTGGGGTGGGCTGGAATGTGTCTCAAACAGCAGAGAGAAGAGTATCAATCTCTCTCTTTGGCTAGAAACAGTCATAGACTAATTGGCTAAGGAAACACTGAGTAAAAAAAAATATCTCCTGGTTTATGAATGAGATTCTTAGGGCCCCAGTTTACGACTGCTATTACTGCTGGCAATTACACCATGGATGATAAGGACGGTGGTGATAGCTGATATTTATTAAGCCATTGATATGAATTAGCTCATTCTCAGAGTCATCCCATCAATTTCATGGGATAGTTAGGTTGTTCTGTTTTTCCAGTTTTATATACAGGAGCCAAGGCTCACAGAGGTTAAATAACCTGCCTAAGGTCAAAGGAGGGCTGGGACTGACACCTAACGCCAGACAGCTTGGCTTAACCACTTGGTCACATCTTCTATTAATGTTCCTTATAAGTCACTTTCAGTAGGGGGTCAATTTAAAACATCTCAATCTACACCGTGTCCCTTTATATTCTCTGTCCTGATACTGTTTTCCCCCTTGGTACTAATCACAATTTGTAATTATGTGCTGTCTGTGCATATCTTTAGCTAAATATCTGCCCTCCCAGCAAGATGTCCCCTCAGAAACCAGGCCCTCCTTGGTCTCCTCCTGCCATCCTAGTGCTCAGCCCCATGCCTGGCACATAGGAGGGGCTCAGAACACATTCGAGGTGGAGGTCAAACATGATTTCATTGATTATATTCCTAAAGGTTGACCAACATTTCTCTAATGAGACAATTTTAAAAGGTGGTAGCAGGTGAGAGAAGAGCCTTGGGGTCACTTTCAATTTGGTTAACATCTTGTTTCTTTCTCTCTGAGCAGTTACCCCAGGACTCCCTGATATGCGGCTCCCTGAAATGATCAGTGGGAGGAAACAGAGGAAGCTGAATCATGAATAATATTTCAATTTCTCATCTATATATCTAGTGCATATCTCAAAACGCCATCTGGAGTTTGCTCTTGTCACCATGCTTGTAGAAAAAAGGTTGGAAACACTGATGAGGACAGCAACAAAAGGCATTAGAACCATGATCTTCGTGGTCAAATTATTTGGTCTTCTTTCTATTTTTAAGGATTCTTTCCCCCATTGATGCTCTCTACTGAATCTAGCTGGAACTCTATATATTTCCTTGTATTATATACTGGGGACCACGAAGGTTTTTACTGCAGATGATAACATGATTTCCTGCAAAAACTAAGCTTCTCCTAGATGGAAAGAGACTTGCATTAGTGTTCAGTCCTAATCCAGCATGCAGAATTAACAGCCGTTTCAACAGACTGAAGGATGTGACACAGACAGGAGCCTTTTCTTAATGGGTTTAAGACGAAGGTAAGAAGTTGATAAAAAACCAAGTCATAAAAGAAGATTTTCTTTCTAACTGATGTACATTGCTATCAAGACAACCTCTTGGGCTAATGATTTGGCTAATATTTTCCAGTAAGTCTAAATAATAAACAGAATGAAGAGACCCCAATGACTAGGTGTAAAAGTGAAAGGTAGATAATCATGTATCATTTTCACTTTTCAGAATTCAGAACTAAAGGAGAACTAGGCAGTCCTCATGAAAATTCTACTTGGGTTGAGTTTTACGAAGATGTCGGCTCACTTTTGAGTAAGTTAATTTGTTATTATCTTCGACTCAAGTTCTTAATGCAGGCCCAGATATTTTCTCCAAGGAGGTTTAACCTTTAAAGATATTCATTTCTGTGATTTATAGACCCAAAGTAGACTTTAGCCTTGCTTGATGGTAACTCACTCAACAAAAGCCTTAACTTTGCTAATGCATTACCTAAGCCCCACATTATTTCTGCGAAATATCTATAAGGTTATAGAATTTGGACATCTCTAGGACACCTCTTTTCATGGGTTGCTATGAAGTTCAGAGATTCCTCATATCCCTCTGGAAATATTAAAGGCCATTTGGAGTATTTGTGGCTCTTACTGAATTCTTCTGGCTCATTAAAATGTGGAATTTTTATAAATGACATCCTTTTCAATGGAAGAAATATTTCTGGGTAAGGGGCAGCTGTGAAGTTAATGCTAAGGAAGAACTGATGGCAAGTTTAGATCCGCGAAGTTGGGGATGGTGATTCTGTTCATGGTAAGTATAAATGGAAACCATGATTTTAACACCTGGCTCAGAATTTGGACCTTCATGGGATAGATAACCATAGGATATGATTTTTCTGTATTAATATTACACAGCTTGTATGAAATGTGTGTGTGTGTGTGAATGTGCATACAGAAATGAATGATTAGTTGATGGAATTTCTTGGGATTTCATGAAATTGTAATTTTAGGAAAAGGAGTTACCAGTAACTACCAGTAAGTTAATACTGGTTCCAACTATTTCTCATACATTGATGTATTTAATCCTCACAACAACCCTAAGTATAAATATTCTGATGTCTGCTTTATAGAAGAGGAAATTCAGTCTCAGAGAAAGAAATTAGTCATGGTCACAAGAATGAGTGGTCAGGCCAGTGAGTGGTACCCAGGCTCACTCTTGCCACAGAATCAGACCGTTTCCAACAGTGCACCTGATGGAGGAGTTGTGAGATGTTTTTGCAGTGTGGGCATAGTTTGGGGGTAAAATGCTGTTTTCTGTCTTCCTTTTAGAAGGACTTTAAAATATGCCTATGCCTCAGAAAGACATCACAATCTAAAATTAATGACAGCACTTGAAATTTGTTCCAATGCCTCATCACAAAACTTTTTTTTAATGTGACGTTTTATTTGAATTTCTCCTTTTCTATTTTATAGTCCTACTTCATCTGGAAATATAGCAAACCAACATTTTCCCTGAGAGAACCTGTCTCTAATCTTATAATGGTCATTATTAGGGAAAGATTGTCATTTATGAAAATTTATCAAATATGAATACCTTTTTGATCAAAAAGCTTCCTCAAGTCTCCTCTCTCAACAAGCTTTAAGAATTTGAAGACAATGTTGTAGATCTGGAACCATCAATGACCTTTAGGACTTTCTAGCACTAAACACAGGCCTGACACCTTCGCATAACCTCCCATCCCTTCATTGCCTACATACAAATCTTTGCTAGAGCACAATAGCAAATACCTGCTTAAAAAGTAGGTACCTAGTTTTTTTTAAAAAATGGGCAAATTCTTAGTTTTCCAACTGACTGAGAGACAAATCAGATGGATTCTGGGGACTTTATTTCTGGGGATTAGTGTACTGTCCTAACAGAGCTGGGTTTTCACACCCTTACAATATAAAACCTCTAAAAATGTGTTCATTTTGATCTAGTAGCATGAATTGTTTTGGTTCCCAGACTAAAGTATTGATACTACAATTAACACCTCTTATCTCTTCTTGGAGACCTCAGTAAAATAACTCTTTTAGAGCTGAGTCAAGAAATAAGGATTAAAGGGCTTTTTGTTATATTTTTTCTTCATTTGCTCTCATCCTTCTGGCTCTGCAGAAGTAGTTTCAAAGGTGGGTGCTCTCGTACCTTGGCAGGGCATAATTTTTTTCCATTGTACCCAAGCAATGATGTTGGGTCTAACATTGGTGTGTGGAGTGGAAAGGGCTTGCATCCCTCTGAGTGAGGAAATGGCTCAGTTATGCACTGGTTAAGGGGTGCAGGGGGTGCAGGGGAGGTGTATCCCCAAAGTAGCCTGTATTTAGTGGTCCTCTCCATTACTGGGAGGACAGATTTGAGAAAGAACCACAGGAAATGGATAATGAACCCTATAGTCTGCTATTTTTGGGGACTACCGCTCTTGGTCCAGTTGATAAATAAGGAAGAATGCTGCCATTTTATTATTGTTCAAATAATATGGCATATGTGCTATGTGTTATTGAGAAGCGTTACATTTAGTGTCTTTGTCAAATCAGTTTTAATTCTAGGAAACAGAACTATGAAATAGATGTGCTTGGTGATTTCTTATAGTTTTAAAATTCATTTAATTCAACAAACATCAATGGAGGTACTTCTAAGAGGGCAGTATTGTATGGTGGTTAGAGTTCAAATCCTCCAGATGTCACTTACTATTAATAGCTAAACAATCTGAAGTGAGTGATTTTCCTCTCTGTACTTCAGTTTACTCATGTGAAGGGTAGAGGAAAGAAGTAGAATCTGATGGGGGTGGTGTGAAGATTAAGTCACTTCACACCTGTGACTGTGTGCACATGTGCCTGCATGTATCTAGAACTTCAACATGGCAGTAATTATTATTTTCAGTATTCTGGTAGGCACAGTGTAAGATGTTTTCTACATTCAGTATCTATTTGTTAGGATAAATATGCTATGTTATTATGGGTATACCACCCATCTCATCCTCTCAGACTTGCTTTATGCAGTAGTTTCCTATCTGATTTTCATAACAACAAGACCCTAATTCTAGCCCAGTTTTGTCTTTTTAAAGCTTTGATTTTACCATGTCATGAAACAAAAAGAAAAAAAATAAAAGCCTTTCTTTTTAGACACTTTACCGAGAAAGATACACCAGAAGACAAATAAGTACAAGAAAGAGGATCAAAGAGAAATGAACATTAAAATCACTACATGCTTAGTGGAATGGTTAAACTAAAGACAATACAAGAAAAAAAGCAAAAACAAAAACTGACAACATCAGGCGCCGACAGGATGTGGAGGAACTGGAATGCCCATACCTTGCCAGTGGGATTACAAAGTAGCACAACCACTTTCAAACACTGTTTGGCAGTTAACATACACTTACCATACAATTCAGGAATTCCCCCTAAGTATTCACACCAAATAAATAAAAACTTATGCTTACAGAAAAACCTACATGCAAACGTTTACAGTGGCTTTATTGATCATTGCCAAAAAAAGGGAAACCATCCAAATATCCTTCAACTGGTAAATGGATAAATAAGCTGTGGTACAATGAAACCTTACTCACAGAAAAAGGAATTAATTACTACTACATACAACATGGATGAATCTCAAATGTGTATTTTAAGGGAAAGGAGCTAGACTGAAAAGGCTACACATGACACTCAGAAAAAAGCAAAACTATAGCGTCAGAAAATAGATCAGTGGTCACTGGGGGCTGGTGGTCAAGAAAGAGTTAATTACAAAGGGAATGAGAAAATATTTGAAGAATTAGCCTCTATCTTGTAGTATTACAGTTACACCAACTGTGTGCATTTGTCAAAACTCATGGAACTATATACTGAAAAGAATGTATTTTGCTTTATGTAAAGTATAGCTCAATACATTTAAGTAAAAAAAAAAAAACAACTTCCCATTACCAATAGAATAAGGCCTAGTCAATAAGCCAAGTTATAAAAATTTATTTTTCCAAACTGATCCTTAATAACTGTCCCCTATTGACCTCTCCTCTCTTCATTCAGTGTCTCTCTTGCCATGAATACATGTTATATGTGTTTCTATTTCCCTACATTGGATCAAAGTGTCCCCACAAATGAAATGCCTTCAGTAGCTCTTCATCCGTATCAAGACCATCCAAGTTCACGCCATGTCTCACTATCCCAGTGACACCTTCCTCCCCACTCCAGCCCACAGTGACAGCTTCAGAAAATCCCTCTGTCACTTAATCTTTGGATCACCCATTTGTCATTTTAACATTTGACTTTTTATCTTGATGCCATTTGTTTCTACATTCATTCATTCGTTCATTCATTCTTTTACTTATTGAACAGCTGTTTATTAAACAGATAGTTAATTCTGGAGCAATCACTATCTGTTGACCATGTACATCTATTCCTCTGCTTTCTTCTTTCTAAGAGAACCCTGATTTTGTTCAGGGAACATATCTATTTCTCCTAAACTATCTAAGGCAATTATATATCCCAGACCTCTTGCCAGGAACAGGTTACGAGTAGGCATGCAACCTAATTCCAGCCAATAAGAAGTGAGAAGTCTGCTGAGGTCTTGGGTGGAAGGGAGAAAGGTTACATGACTCTTACAAATGCAGCAGCTGTTTAGCAACCACAAGGTGAGTCAGCTGAAAGAAAGTTAACATGCTCAAGACAGTGGGTAGAGCAAGGAAGAAATCTGGGTCATTAGTGACACTGTGGAGCCAATAAAGGTGCCAATACATAGGCCAATAAAGATGCTATCTCCCTTTTGAATTCTTATATGAGACGAGACATTTTTCTTGTAAACAGTTTTGAGCTATGATTTTCTGTATGGCTGAAAATATCCTATCTTTTACTTGCAAGAGTCTTAAAGAACATAAACTTCATTAGTATTTATTTATCAAAGAAACTATTGCTGTCCCAAGTCTTATCACTTGCCAGTGGTAAAAAATCAGGATCTGAACCTTGACAGCCTCATTCTCTTCTCTGTCTCTGCCTTTCATGTTATTTCACTTCAGATATAACACCCTAAGCACAGAAAGTACACTAATTTTAAATATATAGCTCAATTATTATTAAGATCTATTATTAAAATAGTCATTCGTTCATGCAGCAATACTTTTTTAGTACCTACTTCATGCCAGGTACTATTTTAGATACTGGGGATGCCACAGTAAACAAAACAAGATTGTATTTTAAATCAATAAGTACTTTGTAAAGTATCTCATTCTGTAGATTCCTCTGGTCATGTAGGAATTTGAGTCAATTGGTAGGAACTGGTTTCTCGTTTTTCAAAATTGGAGCAATTAGAATTCAGAGAGCTGAGAGACATGTTATAAATCAACTTTCCATTTATAAGACCCCTTCAATTTACAAATTAGGAAACTGAGGCACAAAGGGATTCTGTGGTTTGTCTAAGTCACCCGGCAAGCAGTGGCAGACGCAAGACCCAGAATTGGGTACTCAGAGCCACTGCCCTTTCCATAAAGTCCTTCTTTTGATTATTTTTAGACACTGAACATCCTTTTGAAGGATCATTTATGTGACTTGCTTCTCTCATTAATTTTTTCTTTCCTTGTTCTGATTTGGAGTAATTTCCTTGCACATGGCCACCTTAATTCCGGCACAAGCAAAGGTGTCAGAGACAGAGGAGTTCTTTCAGTGGAGTGCTTCAAATACACACAGCCCAGCAGGAATGCTGGAAATGGAGTATTTTTAAAACTTAGGCAGAATCAGCACTAAATAAAACTCCCTTCTTGGTCCTTCAAAGAAACCCTCATATTCTGTTCAAGAATACTTAACAATTTCTGATCTTAGTGGAAGTGTCCACTTGGAGATGTGACAGAAAACAGCCTCTCATAAGAGAATCCCATTTGTGATGTTTTCCTGAGTGATAATTCAGGGCTTTGCCCCTCTTATGAAACCACAGTTTTCCATCTCTTTGTCACGAAGTCTGCTCAAAACAAGGTTTATAGGCTACTGTCTTTAGAAATTTGACTCCTGATAGTTTTCATAATTGGTGTCATCTGGCCCTAAGGAAAACAATTGCCATATACTTCCTTGGAGTGGGAGCAGAAATCATGATTAATAATATTAATATTTAAGTGCTTTGTTTGAGACAGGCATTGTTCTAAGCGCTCTTCAGGTGTAATTTTATTTAATACTCATAAATTCCATGAGGCAGGTATAAATCCACCATCCCTTTCCCGATGATCTTGGCCCAGAAGCTTTGGATTCAGAATTTTTAATATTTTAGAAAATTAATATGGAAAACATATACCCCTTTTTTTAAAATTTTTTAATTTTTTTATTTTTTTGGCAATGGAGTCTTGCTCTGTTGGTTAGATATGGGATATCTATATGGGATAGATATTTGCAGGGAACTGCCTGTGAATGCTCTTGACTTGTAGTATTTGACTTGGGTTAAGAGCTATAGAGCAAGGGTTGGCAAACTTTTTCTGGAAAAGGCCACATGGCAAATATTTTTGGTTTTGCCAGCCAAATAATCTTTGTTACAACTATTCAATCCTGCCATTGCAGCACAAAAGCAGCCACAAACAGTATGTAAACAAATGGATGTGGCTGCGTTCCAATAACGCTTTATTTAGAAAAACAGGTGGTAGGTGAGATTCTGCCGGCAGGCTGAAGTTTGCCAAGCCATGTTTTCTAGTTGATGACTTTGCTTTCTGGTAAGTTAGTCTAATAAGGGAGAGGAAGCAGATACTGGCTAAGCAACTACCATGTGCCAGGCGTCATTTGTCCCTGTATGTTCATTGTCTCTATTCGCTACCACAGCCCACTTGGCAAGTACTATCTTTGTGCTCATTTTACAGATGCCCAAACTGAGTTTAGAGAGGCTTAATAAACTGTCTCAGTCTGTGACTTGTAATTTGAATCCAGTGCTCTTTCCATGCACACTCAGGGACTCATGAGCCAACCTCAGAGTATTTATACCCCCTGAAATTACATGCAGACATCCATGTATTTCAGGGGATGTGTATTTTTTTCTGAAGGGAAGATCCATAGCTTTCATTCATATCTCAAAGACTGTGATTCAAAGAGCAAGAAGAACCAGGACCTAGAGAGAGTTCTAGCAACACGAGAAATGGAGAAAACCAAAAGGTTTCTTGCTGTATATTTAGTAAGGGTGTTTTCACAGTGGCCAGAAGTAATGTTACAGTTAAATTCTGCATCCCAATCCTGCATTTCAGAAAGGGACATCCTTTTTTATAAAAAATATTTTTAAAGTGAGTTTTCATTTGAGAGGCTCTTCCCTTTTGTATGAGTACCCCCTGCAAGACAGGGTCAAGGCAGGGTCTAGCAGAGTCGTCTTTACAGGTATAGAAGTGAGTTGCTGCTGAAATGCACCACATTGAAAAACACACACTGTTGTTTCTGTAGCCCTATATGGATAAAAACACCCAGGCCTCCATCTATTCCTATACATTTCTGTAAGTGTCCATAGCCCTTATCTGTCTATGGGTTCCACTCAGCTAAAGTACTTCCTGGACCGTAAAGAAAGGGAGACAGCGAACATATAATTGTTAGCTGTATTTCATGTTCACAATTCCATTGAGAAAGGTCCTAATTAGTCTAAGCAGTATTTAATGTAAATCAAGTTTCACTTTCAAAATTTCAAGCGCTCCATTCTGACAGAATGTAGATTTTTTAATGCTACACATAAAACATGGGTGCTAGTAAAAACATTGCATTGACAGCGGGGGGAAAAGCAGAAATCAATACAGGAAAAGTTACTGAAATTAGGTAGGCCTGGCCTCCTACAGCAGTCTAGGAAAATAACCCTTTCAAAAGAAGACTTTGTAAGCACACACTTAGAGCTTTGTTTTTCTTGGCTCTCCATTCGCTGATGCACCTTCTCTCTCCAGCCTCATTCAGGCTTCTACAAGTGTTGACTCTGACTTAGGGCCATTTTCACTCAAAGCAAAAGGAGAAAAATGTTGAAGCACTTCTCTGTGTGAGGAGTGTAGCCCCAGATAGCCCCTGAGACACTGCTGGGATTCCCAATACCCTGATTTATTTCACAATGTGATTCAATTATTGAAAATAGTGTCTTTATATCATCCAATTCTCTTATAAACCAAATCACAAAAGCCAGATTCTTTCTATTTGTGTTTGATAGCATGTGGTTAGCAAGGTTATAAAAAAATAAAAGATACTTACAGTTTTAGTATAAACTATGATTAATTTTTATTAAGAGGATATATTTATGTATCATAAAGTGACAATTTACTTGAAGATCTTTTTTTTTTCTGTGAGTTGGGTAGTTCCCCTTTGTGCAGAATGCAGAATTGTATATGAGATATTTGAGTGTCTAAAACGATGTATGATAAATGAAGTAGCATGCTACTTATACGCTTATCATGTTCCCTGACTAGCAACAGGTTCAGCAAAGGGCACAGCCAGTAAATGAAATTTTCCACCAGGACAATATATCATCACAAGTAATGTATGCGCTGGAAACTTACAAGCTTGCTCAAGATGCGGACAAAGTGTGAAATGGTGAAAAATGAAAAGCAGCAGCATCATACAGCAAATTTCAAATTCAAGTGCATATTGGTTGGGGCTGATTCTTTAACTATTTCAAACCACAAGGATGAGGAAAAAAATGCAAACATAATCTGAAAGCAGGAATAAGCTTCCATTATTACCAACACCATGGAAGCAGAGAAAAATGATGGGTACAGAAATGTGTATAAGTGCTATGATATTAATTTAAGAGGCACTTGGTTATATCTGTTGAGTACTCTTCACCATGTTTAACCTTGAATGCATCCATTAATATTTCTGTGCCTCAATTTCTTTAGTTGTGATGTAGAAGGTGGGGACAAATAATTTCTGAAGTGTGTTCTATTTAAAGAAAATTCTGTTGTTCTTTGAGTCTTATCTTTGAGTCCGCAAAGGAAATGGTTAGTGCACTTTGATTTTCAATATGTATTATATTAATAGTAACTTTAGAAAATGTTGGAATTGTATTTTGCTACTTAACCCAAAAATAAAAGATCTATTCCAGGGAAATTCCAGAAAATGAAGATGCATCTGTTCAGCATTCTATTTCAATAATGATCACATCTAAGGAGTTATTTCTCTCGTCTTCTGGCTCCTTCAAAGTCATAAAATGATGCTCTTGATTGGAAAGAAGACATCTGTGTGATCCAAGAGGTACCAGCTCATTTCCTCCCATGTGTGTTTGCATCAAGTGACACCAAAGTCCTCTGTTGATGGGCACCATGCATACGATTTCCGTTTGCTAGCTACTTCTGGTGACAGTGGAAAGTGACAGTTTGCAAGGGTGAATTATCTGCAGCATAGTGTCAATAGGTATAAATTACAATAGGCCTAGGTGACAGCTATTCTAAGGAAGGGCTCCCTGTATCTTAAAAAGCTCAGAGGAGACAATGCACAGAGAGTAAAGGGATAAAATGCAATCTGATCTAGACTGAGCTCTTGTCAACACCAAGGACCTCTGAGGGGGAACAGGCTGAAACTCTGACTCTCGAGGGAGAAAGCTCAGAGGACTGGCAAGACAAGGGGCAGGGTGGTCCTGTGGTAAAGCAGGGAGACCTTGGCTTTTGTTTCAGCGCCACCACTTGCCAGCTGGGTGACTCTGAGCAAGCGAAATCAACATGATAATAACTACCTCATAAAATCATTATGTGTATAGATGAGATAATAATATGGAAAGTCCTAACCACAGTACTTGATATTAAGGAGCTATTTTTTATTATGATCTGCCCAGATATATCTATTATGCTGCCTTTGTTGCCTCCTTTTGCTTTTCTAAAAATGAGTGGCTGTAGATCTGGGTCAGACAAAGGCAGGCTGCTAAGAGAGATGAGCATGTGAGCAGCAGGTAGTTATACATCAAGGAAAGGAAAAGATTGTGTAATATTAACTAAGAAGGTAAAAGTAGCAAATCATGGAACATAAGGGACTGACCCTGAATCACTATCTTGGTGGTGCAGAGTTTAGCATCCTAAAGACAGCAGACGGAGAACCTACAAGGCACTGTAATTGTATAAACTGAAAGTGGGAAGGCACTTATTTTGTCACATTAGAATGAAAGAGTTGGCTTCTGAACACAGGGAGGAAGCTGAGCCTAGGGAGGAATGCCTAAGAACTTTGGGAGGCCAAGGTGGGCAGATCACAAGGTCAGGAGTTTGAGACCAGCTTGGCCAGCATGGTGAAACCCTGTCTCTACTAAAAATACAAAAAATTAGCTGGATATGGTGGTGTGCGCCTGCAATCCCAGCTACTCGGGAGCTGGGGCAGGAGAATTGCTTGAACCCAGGAGGCAGAGGTGCAATGAGCCGAGATTGTGCCACTGCATTCTAGCCTGGGTGACAGAGCAAGACTCTGTCTCCAAAAAAAAAAAAAAAGAGAACTTCACTCAGCAGTCTGGCAAAAGAATTATTCTGATGCCCTATCTTGATAGTTTTACTTTGAGCAGAATGTAACAAAAATGGAACAATGGCACTACTGATACATGAGAATGTCAGTGTGTTGGCAAGAAAATTGACATTAGTAGAAAACAAATTTCTTGCAGTCTTATTAAATAGTTCGCTCCTATGAAGAGGGACTCAGTGGAACCCTTGGAACAAAAGATGCTTTTGCACCTAGAGGTAGGTGGCATATGAAGCAGCCAGCAGACAAACAAAACACAAAAGAAAAGTGAGTTTCCAGAAGGATCACACTGTGATCTTGTTCCTTTACTCCGTCTCCTTCCCAGAGGCAACATGGCTGCATTTTGTCCTCACCTGAAAAAAAATCACTAAATCCAATAACTGATTGATATTAATCTTCTGCACATCAAAACCCATAGAGTCTAAGGCTTAAGAGTACTCAGGGCCTCAGCACTGCACAATACCAGGAGGCACCACTTCCACCATGTTCTCTGGGACAGCGTTGGGGAGGGTAGGGGACGGTCACTTAGAATACAATGACAGCTGTTCAACAGGGCAGCACTGAAAGCATCCAAGTGCTAATCAGAGGCCAGAAAATATTTCCATTCACCCTCCTTTTTTCCCTTAATAATCTAATTTTAATCATAAAGAATCAAGAGTACCATCCTATTCAATATTTGAACAGATCAATTTATCATTAAAAGGGAAACATGCATTTTTGTCTAACAGAGGGATTACAATATCCTGGGCTGATTGTCCACAAAATGGGGCTTAGCATATGTGTACCAAAGATGTAGTTTCCATAAAATTTATGTTAAAACAAGCAGGACAGGAGGCCCACATGTGTATTGGTAGCAGAACATTAAAGATTCAGCAATGCCTTTCTCTGCAGCCGAATACCATTTAATGAAAAGTCTCAGAGGAAATACCCCACACTCTGATTTCACAACCGGGAGCCGGGAAAACGCAAGAGGAGGACAACCACGCAGATGGATTGATATAATCAAAGTGATCGGGTTTTATACTTTCTTAAAGACTTTGGAGAAAATGAATCACCAGGAAGTTTGGTAACGTAAACGTATTGTGCGTTGGGGGGTAACATTCACATACTGGCTTTCTCTGAAGGTCTGCTAACGATCACGGGACTCTGGCCAGTGGCATTAGTAGTGCAGCCATGTGGAGGGAGCCCGGGAAGAGGAGAAGAGACTCACGTCCTGATTCCAGTTTGCCACAACTCAGATCATCATCCCCTAGCCCTCCGGACAGGATTCTTCCTCTGTGCTGGGTGAAAGGGAAGTAGAGCAGCCTTGGGACAGACCCTTCCTTCAAGTCCCAGAGAATGAGAATGTAGCAGTGCAAGATACTTTGCAGTACCTTATTTCCTAAAACAGTTATTAATTAAGTTATTAATAATACTGCACCTTAATTGCTTAATTAAGAAGGCAGCTAATGATAATGTTGAGAAAAGCCAAATGCTAAATTCAGACTGGATACTATTTAGTAGAATTTGTTTGGTAAAACAGATAACACCACCATTTCTTTAGTTCTCATTTTACAATATTCTGCCAAATTATTTCACAAATTGCCTGTTTTCACATCAATCCTCCTCACTAAACTATGACCTCTGTATTACTAATGTTAGAATATAATATTGAGAATGTGGGTTGAGGTTCCAGATAACTGGTATCCTTGAGCACAGCATAGGACAGTTAGTTAATAAAACGCCTGATAAATAAATGAGTTAATTAATAAATTGCATGTAATTTGTCAGAAAACATTTAAAATATATAATCACTACCATGTGATCTACAATAAGCTAAAATATTGTTGACAATAAGCTTAAAAGCTTAAAACCAAACAATAGTCCCAGAGAGAGTGGACATATATTATATACAGACTCAAGAAATTCTGTAGATGTCCTTGAGAGAGCACAAAACTTCATTTCATGGGCAAGTCCTTAGTTTAATGCCATGGAAATTGATCCCACACCAGAAGATTCCTTGCCTTTAGCATGTGCATTACTTCAGGCAAATGACATAGGCCATAACTACTTCAGATCTTAGCATGTCATGACAACATTAAATGATTGCCACTGCAATAATATTTGCTTGATATGTTGAGTTCAATACAATTATTAATAGCAAGATGTTAAAGGAAACCTACCAAAAATTTCAGGATGTGTTCATTCTGGTTATAATATAAATATAAGATCTGATAATAATATAAATAATATAATGCAATAATATAAATATTCAGATTAATTCAGTAAGTATTTGAATATCCACGATATACTGGAGGGAGCTATAGGCATTCTTAAAAACTTGGATGTTTTCTATTAAAGGGTTCTCAACCTAGTGACCATGAGTGATAGTCTTTTTAGAGATACCCCCTTTGTTCTCCTACTTGGAAACAAAATATTGTCTTTCTAGTTGGTAACTTTGATCATTCATCAAGAGTCAGCATTTTATTTTGATTTGGAATAGAAACAGGTAAGCAGCACTTGGTTATCTTCTCTCCATTTTTTTTTTCTAAAAATCTTTTGTAATCTATTTACTTGTCCTGGGTGCTTGGAAAGAAGAACAGCTAACAAATATCTAGTTAATATCAGAAGAACATGTGAAGAATAGTATCTATTCATATATAATCATATGTTTTTATCTGTTTCTAAAATTGTTGAATATTTATATACTTCAGGGGCATATTTGTATCAATTTATATCTCTGTAATGAGAAAATTCAATGATAGTTTTATACTTTGACTTTTCTATCCAGAGGAAACCCAGAGAAAATTAAAGACACCTTTTTACAACTGTTTCTTGAAAATAGTTTGTACTTGTTTTGAAATGGTTTATAATCATTTATTTGTAACACAATATAGTCATCATGAACAGAGGCTCTGGAATTAGAAAAACATGGATTCAAATTCCAGCTTGTTTAAATCCCCATGTATTTATTAATCAGGGCACACCAACTGCTCCAGGAAACAACCCCAAATTTTAGTGGCTAAATACAACAATATATTTTTTTCTTTCACATCTATGTCCAGCGAGGCCCATACAGTCATTCAGGGATCCAGACCATTCCTTAGGGTCCTGAGTCCTCCACTGGATCCGAGGGAAGAGAGAACATGCAGGGGATTGAATAGAAGGAATTTTTTGGAGTCAGTTCTGGAAGAACATACCTTATTGTATCCATATCCTATTGGCCATAGATCAGTCATAGGATCAGTCATAGAGACCCACTTAACTGAAAGAAAGGATGGAAAATATGGTCTATGTATCAATGAGGAAAAGGAAATGAAGTGTGGTGATCACAGAAATATCTGTCATACCACTCAATCTCTTGTGGTAAATTTTTATCATATATGAAAGGGTATAATTATACATACTTCATAGAGTTGTGATGATTTAATATGATGTATATAAAGCATATAGTAAATGCCTGACATGCAGTGGGGGTCAAAAACTGCTACCTAATATTATTGCTGTTTTCCTGGAAGTTAATTCCATCCCTGCTTAAAATTTATTATAAGGCTAATGCCATTACACTGTGAAGAATACTGAAATATTTTTTCAATCAAGCTAACAATATTAAGATGCTTTTCTTATCACAATTTCTAGCCAGAACACACTTGCACTTTCAGATTGTAAATTCAATCAGGCTTCTTTACTCTTTGTCATTTTTTCACTCTCAACATTAGTGTTTTGATCCAAGGTTTCTCAACCTCAGCACAATTGACATTTGGAGCTAGATAATTTTTTTGTTTTGATGTTGTGCTGTGCCTCACAGGGTATTTAGCTGCATCCCTGGTCTCTACCCTCTAGATAGTAGTGGCACCATCACCCCTAGTTACAACAACAACAAAATATTTTCAGACATTGCCAAATGTCCCTGGCGGGGGTAGGGGAAGAATCAGCCCCAGTTGAGAACTACTGTGCTTATCCTTTGTCTAGCATCTTCTGACCCCATGGACACAGATCTATTTGGGATGTACTGGGGGGGATTGTATTCAAATTAAAATTTTAGTAATAACATTCATCAGACACATAAAAATGTGCACCTATATATTGAGTATATTAACCAGTATTGACTGGCATTCTCCCTTCACTTATTCATTCTAAGAATGGCAGACACTATTTGTATCAATTCTGATATTTCTGTTGGGCTCTTTATGATTTTTCCCCTTTCTAGATTTACTTGCAAATTCTTCCATTGCTAGGGGAAGGAGAAATATTCAGAGGCCTGAGGTTGTTCCAGTTAATCGATTCATCCAGTTTTATTGACCACCTATTACTATCTCAGCATACCAAAATTTTGTAATCAAACCGTGCTATCTTGAGCACTTTTGTCTGGCTCTGTTTTTTGAAACAGGGTCTCATGCTGTCACCCAGGCTGGTGTGTAGTGGTGTGATCATAACTCACTGCAGCCTCAAATTCCTGGGCTCAAGTGGTCCTCTGCCTCAATCTCCAAAGTAGCTGAGACTATAGGCATGCGCCACTACACCCGGCTAATTTTTTTTTCTTATTATTTTTGGTAGAGACAGGGTCTCACTATGTTGCCCAGGTTGGTCTTGGACTCTGGCCTCAAGGAATCCTCCCGTCTCACTCCCAAAGTGCTGAGATGACAGGCATGAGCCTCTTATAGGTCTTGTGGTAGCCACTTTAAGTGTTTTAAACCAGCAGTAGGTAAACCTGATTCCCAGTTACCGGAGCAATGGAAGGGACAGGACATCTTAGCCAGACAGCTCAAGTTCAAACTTGGACTCCACTGCTTCCTAGGTGTATTATTTTGGAAAAAATCTTTTAATTGCATTTGTGCCTTGGTTGACTACCATGAGCAGTGAGAAGGATAATGCCTAGACAGCGTGCTTGTGGCAAGTAAGTGAGATGAGTTTGCGAGTGCTCAGCATTTAATATGTGCTCAATAAATGTGAGCTGCATGTGAGTCCGTCCTCCAGCAGCAAGATCCTCAGAACATCAGAGTTAGTATCTCCCCTTCGCTCTCAACCCCAATATCCAGGGTTACACACACTGTTTAGGGCAAAGACTGCAAAGTAAATGGAGAGACTTACCGCTGTTAAGAGATGTCTGCCTGTTTCTCTAACATAGTTTCCATGTGGATGGCATTCTTTGTTTAAGCAATATTCAGATTATTACTGAGAAAACTTGAACAACAGGGTCTCAAAAACTATTATCTTATTAGTGAAGTCATACAAGCTATAGGATAACGGCATGATCGGGAGGAGGTTTTTCTCTTTTTATAAAAAATTCTAAAATCAAATTACCTGGTGGCTAACCCAAGCTTCTGCTTTCTCATAAGTGTTTCTGGAATCATTGCTGGGAAATCAAACCTCGGGATGAGCAAGTGCATTGGGACTTTTCTCAAGAGGAGGTTTGCACCAAGGAGAGAAGGCAGAATGGCCCAGACAATTGATGACAGATGACAATGGAAGAGAGGGAGCGTCACTAAAGAGAGCAAATGAAAATCAGAGGTCTGGAAACAAACTTGTCACAGTTTTGCCTGTGGCTGATCCTTCAGACAAGTTTGCCAGCTCTTGAAGACAGTCTACTGAAATGGGGCTGGAGGATATGCAAACAAAAGCTGCCCTATTGTTTTCTCTTTCTTGAGCTCTTTATATATTCACAGACAAATGTCAAGAGGGCTGCTGTTTTGTAACCAGAGCTATCAATCCACTGGAAACAGCATACATTTAAGGCTCTCTTGACTAAACAGGAACTTAGTGCTGAAATGGATCTCCTCATTCAGTTCCACAGCCATCGCTCACTACTTTGTGGTCTATGGAAATGGCTATCTGATCAGCAGGGATGTACTTGTGGTGAGAGAAAAGTGGAGCCAGGAGGCTCTCTGTGCCTAACCCTGGTCCCCAGAGTGTGTTTACCCTACTGACTCTTTCTGCAGACCCCAAAAGACATTCCCAGAATGGCAATTGCAAACTCATCCATGAGCTTGGGAGCAAGGGTCCCAGGTTTAGCAGCTATTAATTAAGCCAATTATTCCCAGGGCTGCAATTACAACCCAAAAGGTCCCACTTAGCATCTCTTCTCGAATCTCTTGTTTCTGTAATGCTCATGTCTCCAAAAGATTCATTTGCGACCACTTACTGATTACATTTACTCCAGTATATTGTTTCAGATGGACAGGACGGAAAGCCAATACCGAATATTGACCTTGGCGGCATCCTGTGATTACATGGGCTGCCCCAGCTATCATTAACCACCCAGTTTTATTTTCTGAGTGCCACAAACACTGCTGGTGACAGATCCGTGACCTTTTCCCTAGAAATGTTGTGAACCGAACGTGCAGCAGAAATGACAGGAGGGATGGATGTCAAATGGCTGCTTAAATGCAACCTCAGCACCCATAGCTACAATCTTGGGTTTTGATGTTAGAGGACGTTTTGGTGGGAGGGCTATTTGCTTTCTACTTCAACAAAGCAACAAAAAACCAAGCCAAAAGGGTGCAACCAATAGGCAATCCTCTTGCCTACAAAACAGACACTGCTGACCAGCTCTCAGGAAAAAGTTTTAAAATATTTTATTTTAAATTGGGACAGAAATATCAATTTAAGTCATTAACCCTATGCAAAAATCAATGGACTGAAAATACATTTTGAGCCTGTGATTTGAAAATGCAATTAAATAAATAATGAAGAATTCTCTTATCACCTTTTTGTGTATGTGTATTTAGGTCAAAGACACAAATCCAGATATTGTGAGTCAAACAATTATTCCTAGAATGTAAAAACTGCATACAGGAAGAGTAGAGTTGTGTCTTCTGGTAAGGCAGGGATAAATCCAGGTCCCACAACCCCTCCCTCTCTTTTTCCCTTCCTTAGCTAAAATAGAGCAGTTTCACAAGGGGTTTCCCTACCACCTGCTCTTACAGAGCTGTAGTCTCAACCTTGGCTGCACACGACACTCAACCAGGGAGTTTTTCAGTGTCATGAGGTACTCTAGACCCATTACATCAGAACTCCATGAAGGAGCCTAGGAATTGCTATTTTTTACAAAGCTCAAGTGAGTTACATGGGCAGCCCCACATGAGAAGCACCCCTGTCATTACAGAGCTAGAAAGCTACCACTCTGGTTGAAATGAGTATGACACAATTTTAATTTATTGAAACGACGAGCACTTTTCTTATTAGAGAAAATAGGGGGAAAAATAAAAATGAGAAAACTTCACAAATGAACCTAACTTGATGGGAAAAAAGGGAAGATAAAAGAGGACATTCCAAACAATCTAGCCTAAAAGTAAGATTTCCCACATTTAGTGGATTTATTTAAACATAGAACAAGTACCAATTTTGCCAAAGATCTTAATATTTAGAGTTTTTAGAAGTTCTACCTGTATTCAGTTGTGGTTCATGGAGGAAGAGATGAAAGGAGGGAAAAGAAAAGAGACAGAAAATAGATTTTGAAATCCTAAGGCAAATAATTTCACAGCTTATGCTTTCGTACAGGGTCAAAGTATTTAAATTTTATCAAATATTTAAGGTACGATAATTTAGAAATGATATACTTTAAAAAGTCATGACCATCTGTCAAATACAGTTCATGAAAAGAGAAGAAGAATAGCATGTGAAATTAAGCCTGCAACTCATTCCCCCTTTCAAAAATCACATTAGCTCATCACTGTTGAAATAAGATAGACATTTCCTTTCATTAAACAGAAAAGGAAGAGTTTTGGCCTTTCTTTTCTAGAAAACTCTTCTTTGACCAAAGAAACAACTATGAGTGCTTTTACAAAATTGGAATAAAAAGGGAGAAAAATGGGTAACTTCTGAATGACCCCCATTTTTAGGAAGATATAAATTTACCATTCTGCTAACATGTTCTGGGTTTTTGGTGAAGTATTAATCATACTTTTGAAACAAACAAACAGAATAAAACAGTTTAAAGTAAAAGCTTTACATTCAATGTACTTCCTTCCTTCATGTACATTTTAAAGAGTCTTTCTTAGACATTACCTAAACAATGCAGAACTAAAGAGAAGCCTTTGTGTTGCCTTTAAATGTGCGGTTAGATTGTATTTGTGAGCATTTGATGTTCTTCTTTAATAACCTCAAGTAAAAGGCTGAATGCATTCAACAACAGTAGCTGAAAAAAGTGCAATGAGTCATATTATAGGAAAATGGAGAAAAGGATACAGGCCTCTCCACTGAACACAATCCTATATTGTAGGCAATCTGTGATAACACCCTTTTCATTTCAGTTCAGTCCCATAAAATTACCACTAACATTACAACTCATGCAGAACACAGATAAATGTAAAAATGTCACAGAATTCTTCCAGATGGGACTTTTAGTTCCACTAGATCACCATCTACTTTTTTACTTGTCTAATATTTCATTACAACCTTCCATAAGTTAATTTTCTTTCCACTGACCATGTAAATCACAAATCAATTTTCATTTAAAATGCCTGACTACAGATTGCTCCTGAAAGCTCAGAGCATATGCTTCAGTGAACTCTCCAACATCCTTAATGTACATTAGAAAAATGTTTCTTTTTTTTTTTTTTGGTTAAAAAAAGTCCTTTTTTAAGGAATTAATTCTACATTAAAACCTGGCATGAGACCTGAAGAATTCTATTTCCTCCCTAAAATGCAGATGTGTTTTTATGGCAATCATATGTGGTCAAACGTTTGTCAAGACAAAATTAACGAATGTCGCAACATTTTTTATCTGCATAAAGTACAACACTTTTGCTGAAGAAAACATACACACATACACACACATCTATTAAATACACAGCATGCGGCTATATCATCTAGCTTTTAAGAGAAAATTATGAAATTTTAGATAAAGTCTTTTTTATATCTGATAATTCTATGAATGTTGTGGATGTGGAATTTTTCCCTTCATGGGAACATGCTTTGAAATCCACGTTCCCCTTTGGCGGGGATGAAGAAATTCAACCCCAGTACACTGAGAATTTTTCAGAAATATTCAGACAGTAAAGGTAATCTTATGTTTTTGTTATGAGAATTCAACATAGTCAAATTGAAACAACTTTAAGTTAGGGGAGAGTTGGGCAGTTACGAAGCAAAAAATTATTATAAAACAGCCCTTTTTTCGAGTTTTAGCTCCTTAATGAAAAGTTTATTATTTTACACTTGAACCAGGGAGGCAGAGGTTGCAGTGAGTCAAGATGGCACCCCTGCACTCCAGCCCGGGTGACAGAGTGAGACCCTGTCTCAAAAAAAAAAAAGTTTATTATTTTAATGATATTTTGAATTGAATAAATGTTATATTTGATAACATTTCTGATTTTTCCCAATAGTCTAAGAAATTCAAAGTGGTTGAGGTTTTTGTTTTCCAAATGCATTCATACATGGTATTTCTATGTGAACGAAATATTGAAATATTTCAAGTGGGAAGTGGTTGGAGATCTCCTTCCTAAAATACAATTGGTAGCTGATTACAAATAGTACATCACATGGTCATATGATATTCTGGAACATTCAGAAGACAAGCACTGACATGGAATGCTGTCCCAGGTTTCACAGAGAAAATATCACTTACAGACTCAGTCACGTCTGCTGAGGGCCCCCCAGAATGTTGGAAAAGCTATAGTGGGAAATGGGCATGTCCTTTTTCTGTGCTTACTTGTGAATGAATGTGCTACCAGTCATGACAGGCATTCACGAGGCTGATCAACTGGTGTTAGGGTATTTTTTTTTTCTTCTAGTAGCAGTGATTGTTTTTGCTTTTTTTTGTTTGTATTCCATAATATTATCACCCTTGTGATCAATAAATAAACTTTCAAATTTGCTAGTTGGCATAAGATAAAACAGCCATTAGTGGTTCTAAGATGTGTGTTGGGGGAGTCTACGTGGACCCACTGAACTCTCAGTAGCATTCTGTGCCAACTGCCTCATCCTCATTTCCAAAGACTTAGAAAATTTAGCTAAAAAGACGTAACTGGCCAAGACATAACCTGGGCAGAAATGCTGGAGCAGTTTGGGGTTTCAATAGCTATATTTCCTCTTTTTTATTGTTTTAAGTGAAGAAATGCAACAGCATTAGTGATTTGAAGTACAAATATTCTCAGAGCCAGGCTTTTGCAGTTAGAAAAGTACTACTTAGGAAACACACAACTTTCCGGCTGGAAGTTGGCCAAAAAATTAATGCTATTTTATGACCCACTCATTAATCTCCTGAAAAGTGTGCAATATCATTTTATGAGCACCAATGACTTTATGATTTTGAGGAGTTTCTGTATACTGATTCTTTCTTTCGAGGTGACCTGGCTACCTTATCCTGCATTCTATTTGTGGCTAAAGTATGGGGCAGACTGTACAGATGATATAAATGTCAAAAACTTGCTGGTGAAGTGTAGCTCTACTAACTGTTTATCACACTTGACTTAAACAAAATCATCTATTGCATGTGAAAACTCTAAATTCAAAATACACCAAAAATGTCTAATAAATATATAGGATTGGATAGACGTGCTCATGTAGAGAACCAACTTACTTTTGTTACTATAACTTGAAGACTTTAATTATAAAAATTTAGGCTAGAGTGAGTGAAACAAGAGCTAGAATAGAGAATTTACTAGAAAAGTAAATATTATACTTCAAATTGATGAGAGAGTAGCTCCCACTAGACTAAAGCATGAATATGGCAGACACATTCTTGACATTCAAAGCAGAAAATAAGGCAATACTCTGGCATGGAAGAAATTCTTGTGATTCAGGAAGAAATTTAGATAGCTCTCAAAGGTAGGGAAGATTTCAAGGTTGGGGAAAATGCTACAAAGAAAAAGAGGATGCTTGTTTAGGTCCTCTGCTGAATTCCATCAGTCAGGATTTTACCGAGCAAGTCACAACTTGAAAATCTTCTTTAAGGAAAATTTTCCTCCAATCTCTAGCATTTTATTTTTTGTCCAGTGTAGCCTTTAGTTGTATTGGAATTCAATAGAAAAAGAGGATTTGCATTGCAAGAATTTCCTTCAAGGCAAAAAGAAGTGTCCTTTCATGTTAGTATCCACCTGTATATATAACACAGTTATATATACCTAAAGTGTAAAGCCAACTGCAATTAGATAAATAACCATAATGATGATATTTACAATTTGAAGGGCACAAAGTCGAAATAATGAAACTTCTAAAGCGTGCATTCTCCTTAGGTTATTTTAATATTTGATATCATACTTGAATGTGATTAAGCCATATTAGGAGAAGTCAGTAAGTAACTGTTCTCTCAAAAATGCTCCTTCGACCATAATGAGAGATCACTTCACACCAAACAAAAAGCCCCCAACACAAACAAACAAAAAACCCTCAGAAAATTGTAAGTATTGTTAAGGATGTAGAGAAGCTGGAACCCTTGTGCACTGTTGGTGGGAATGTAAAGTGGCACAGCTGCAATGGAAAACAATATGGCAACTCATCAAATGATTAGATGTAGAATTACCGTATGATCTCACATTCATCTTCTGGGTACACACCCAAAACAACCGAAAGCTGAAACAAGTAGATATTTGTACATCCATGTTTGTAGCACCATTATTCATAATAGTCAAACAGTGGAAACAACCCAAGTGTCCATCCACAGATGAGGAGCTATACATACAACGGAATATTACTTAGTCTTTAAAAGGAAGAAAATTCTGACATATGCTACGACATGAATGAAACTTGAAAACATTATGCTAAGTGAAACAGGCCGGTTAAAAAAGGATGAATCCTATATGATTCCACTTCTATGAGGTACCCAGAGTGGTCAAATTCATACAGACAGAAAGTAGAACGGTGGTTGCCATGGACTGGGGGAGGGGGAATGGGGAATTGTGTTTTAATGGGAGTTTCAGCTGGGGAAGATGAAAAAGTTCTAGAGAGATGGATGGTAGTGATGATTTCACAGCAATGTGAATGTACTTGGTGCCACAGAACTCTACACTTAAAAATGGTTAAAATGATAAGTTTTATGTTAGGTATATTTTAGCCAAATTTTGCCATGGAAAATCTCTTCTCTTCCTTTTGACAACTTCTCTAACTAGATCAGACTGAATAATGGATCCTTAGCAGATAGATAACTCCTAAAATTTTCAAGCATTCAATTCAATTTGGCAGTTCATTTAATTTTTTTTTCTGGAACTTTAAAAAATTTGCAAATACCCTTTGTGGAATTATTGGAAGCATTTAGCAAGAATACAACAGGCCCTTGTGGGGTCTAGCATTCCCTCTGAAACAAACATTCTTCAGCGACAGACAGCATTGCCTATGGTTATTTTTAAACAAACCAATTTCTGTGTGTATGCCTAAGCTTTTATTCAGCTAACCTTTGATGGTGAAAATAAGTAACTGAGATTGCAAATGAGTTAAGACATTTTTTAATCCCAGAAAAAATATAGCTTATTTGTTAATTTATTAAGGGTATGGAAGTATAATTCTTAAGGAACATTTTAAAACATTATAATCTTTTTTATTTTGAAATATTTAAACCATAAAGACAACTACAGTGAATAACATACAGAGGGCCTGTGTACTCATCACGCTGTTTTCACAAATTCTAACATTTTGTTTTTCTTGCTTCATATTTTTTAAAAAAATACTATAAATGCACTTGAAGCACATAATTTGTTTATATCTCGCAGTAAAAAGTGTACTAATTTTTAAAAAGAAAAGATAATTTTTGGGCTAGCTGCGGTGGCTCAAGCTTTTAATCCCGGAAATTTGGAAGGCTGAGATGAGTGGATCACTTGAGGTCAGGAGTCTGAGACCAGCCTGGCCAACATGGTGAAATCCCAGTCTCTACTAAAAATACATAAATTAGTCGAGTGTGGTGGTGCACACCTGTAATCTCAGCTAATGGGGAGGCTGAGGCAGGAGAATCACTTGAACCTGTGAAGCAGAGGTTGCAGTGAGCTGAAACTGTGCCAATGCACTCTAGTCTGGGTGACAGAAACCAGACTCTCTCTCTCTCTTTTGACATTGTCTCAAAGAGAGAGAGAGAAAGACAGAGAGAGAATTTTAGATTCTGATCAATGGAAATTGCTCATAAAATTGCATCCTTTATTTCTCTGTATAGATAAAAATCTTGAGTAGTTCCTATACTATAGCAGAGAATCTACAAAATGTGTTCTCTCTAATTTGTGTTACCAAGGTGGATCCTTTGTGATTTTCTGCTTGAAGGTTCACAATTTACATGTACACTGTTATTTTCATTATTAATGAACATAGCTTTTAACCAGTGCCATATGTATAGGCAGACCCTCCAGCTTGTGTTGCCCAAGAGAAACTTAACGTAAGTCGTGAATGTGAGCCACTCATGCAATTTAGAATTTTCTGGTGTCCATATTTTAAAAAGTAAAAAAGGAACAGCTGAAATGAATTTTAATAAGATCTTGTATTTAACTCAATATATCCAAAATATCATTTCAGCATATTATCAATATATAAATATTCATGAGTATTTTGCACTTGTGTGAATGTTACACTCACAGCATACCCCAGTTTCCACTATCCACATTTCAAATGCCCAATAGCCACATGTGGCTTGTGGCTACCATATTGGATTTTGCAGCTCTAAAAAATAAAAGTAGCCATCATTCGTTATGCACTTACTAAGTGTCAGGAACATGCTAGGCATGTTCCATACAGTATCATATTTAACTTTTAAAACAACCCTAAAAAATAGACAAGCAAAGCCAATCTCAGAAATCACAGTGCCTTGCCCAGGCTACATAGCCAGCAAGAAGGGCTGGAAGTAAACCTCATCAGTGTGATTTACAGGCCACTCTATTAATCACCATGATCCATGTTTGCCTAAGTGCAGAGTCTTTGTCCTAATTAATCCGCTCCTGACCATGTAGCTTCTGTATTAACTAAACATCTCAGATCTTATTCTTACCAGGTGCTCCAGTTTTCAGTTGCATAAATGCCTTATCTGGTCCCAGATGTGGTGCCAAGTAAACCCCTCTTTTTTCCCCCATGTCTTGTCAAGGGGCTGGAAAATGCTCTGACTCAGAATCACTTCACAATGAGACAAAATGTACTAGGGCATCAAGTTGTAAAAGAAAGGGAAAGATTGATATAATTTAGCTTGGTATGCTACTGTCGTCTTAGATTCTTTTGTCTATATCCATTGTTCAGCTATTTGACAAACTCCTATCTCTATTCTCTCCATAAAAGTCTCCCTAGTTGGGGAAGTGGCACACCTTTCATGGTTTCATAATAAACTGGAAGTGAGTAACAAAAGCAAATCAAAGGAAATAAAACTCCAGTTGTGGCTGCTGCTGGGGTTGCCTTCTGAATGTGGCTTATACAATATTTCATCTGTGCTGACACCTTTCACTCTCAATTATTTGGCTGCTGTCAAAACAAATCAATCAAATTATAGCACTGTGTCTTCATGTTACCATTCTATTGCAAGTTAGCAGCATTAGCTTTGAAATATATGGAAGTATAAATTTTATCTCTATTATTTATTTAATGCAACTTTCTCCCATGTGAGTTATTTTCCAAACACAGAAAACTCAAATTATCTTATGTCGAATGTTGAATATATATATATATATATATATATATATATATATATATATATATATATATATATAAATTATGATCACTATATATAAAATAATTGAACACAAGAGAACTGAGAAGAATAAAAATGTGTTATTAGACCTGTATATT